>SNQJ01S0008407.1:180534-219710 GCA_010110895.2 Picea sitchensis | reverse complement strand
TATGAGATGTTTTACAGTGTTTTATTGTGTTTGTTTTTTATACTTAAAAATTCCATAGGTATCATGTGATATCTAACATCTGAACCGAAATTGAAAGGGATGAAAAATAAATGATTGAGGAAAAAAATTGATCAATGACCATTTTTTCAAGAAAAAAGACTTACATTATTATAATTTTATAATAGAGTACTATCTAATAACATTTTCTTTGAAGTTGGAGTTTGTTTAGAAATATGTATTCCTTTGCGTTGATACATTTTTTCGAGTGTGATCTTTGAAACTTGAGTTAATTTACTACCTTAGGATATGTCAAAATTGTTATATATATATATATATATATATATATATATATATATATATATTATATTTGTTTTTAAGAGGTTCTACTCTCTTCTATGAGAGGTCATTTACAATAGGTGAGGTCATTTACAATAGGTGTAACTATGTAGATAATGATTCTCATTTTGCTTGTACATTTTTTCACATCTTTAGTTTGAGAGAATTTACAAATAGTAGTAACTTTCTAGATAATAATTCACATGAGAAATATCACCTTTTTATGCAAATTTATATAGTGTTAATATTTTATAGCACAAACTTAATTTTTCTTCACTTATGAGTAAATTTTTGAAAAAATATAATTATCAAAATTCTTTTTGATGGTTAATGGTATTTTGAAATTTTCTTTTCTTTTAATTATAATTTTTTTTATTTTGAAATCAAATTAAAAAGTTAAATGGTAAAAAAAAATCAATGCTCATCTATTTTTGGTGATAAAATGTAATGACAAAGTAAAATTGTAAAACAATTAATATGTTTTTTGTTTTTTAATTTTAGTGTATGAGAATGAAGATCATCATCCATTTATAAGAGTACTTTTTTATTTTCTCCATTGTATTATAAAAATTTAATTCCAACCAATTAAAAAACGTTTTATAATCCAATGACAATAATCATATCTTTAATAATTTGGGTGAAAGGTGTTAATTATTAAGTCATGTTTTGGGTGGAGGAGCAACTCTATATCACCTACATTTACTCTTCTGATTTCTATGGTCATCTTTGAAAATTAAAGAATACAAAAATTGGAAAAATTCGTAAAAGAACCAAACAAAACAATTACTGTCTTGAAGGGCTTCGTTAACTGATAATTGTTTAGGCTTTTGAGTCAATTGTAATGGCCCCAACATTGGTAATGAAGACGTTACACACGTTGCAGAAATGCTAGGACAAGATGTTTTCAATATGATAGTGCACCCTGGTTATGACCAAGCAGTAGAATGGGATAAGTTGCGGAATAATTTGTAGTCAATTTCATAGAAAAGATTTATGGTCCATGTGTCCGTCACGGAGCTGTAGATGAGAGCATGTACCTGTCTCTTTCTCATTTATCCCAACACCACCACTTTAAATGTTTTAGAGGCCAAGTCTCCAACTATGCTGATGCTCATGGACGACACTTGATCATGCCACAACCTTTTCTTCAAACAGGATTCCAGATGAAAGTGCGAGCTCAACTTTGCATCGGGTAGCAGTCAAAGGCGTCTTGTCAAGGGATTGGTCACTCCCAGTCTTCCTTCTCTGCTTGCAAGAAGCATAAGATCGTCGGCTACTCCCTGCAGAAGCCATCTTGTACTCATGTGACCGTCCATGTGTTGAGACGGCGAGAGAAAACAATACTTTTTTAGCGTCGTTGGTATTGAAGAAGAGAAAGTCGTTCGGATTGAGACGTGTTCTACTAGTGAGAGGAATCCAAGATTGATGGTTTTGGCAGGGTCGAGGAAGGGGTGCAGGAGGCAACTAGGGAGATAATAGACAGGTGGGATAGGTTATTAGCTGCAACATTCTAATCCTCTGATGGGATATTATCCCAGGACAGAAGCCCCCAATTTTATCTAATAAAATCAAACTTAAAACTGGTTTTCTCACAATGGTTGGTTTTTTCAAGGATGTTTACTTGAATCTCATGTGCAATGTGTGTCTAGTTTATATATTAATGCTTTCACTTATTTGTTTTTTTGAGTAATCTAGTTGTGTTTTAATTCAGTAAATGTATTTTTCTTGGAGTTAACAATCAGGTGCTAGGTTAACAGAATTCAACATGATATTGAAGCCAGGAATCTGAGGGAAACAAGGAACATTAAAGATCGTGATTTTATAGTAGAGATAAAAAAAAAATCTGAGTTTTTGTTGATGCAAGGAATTTAAAAAGAAAAGGGAGGACGAATGCAGCATCGAATCCTGAGAAAAGGCACTAAGTTAAGGCCGCATGCAGTTGAGCTGAGGATGCGGGCTAGAGCTCCAGACGTGGACACGAGAGGATCATGTAAATAAGGAGGTGTGTTTCTCACTGTGTGAGCGATCCAACTACTGCTGGCAGATGTTAAACATGTGATTATGGAATTTGGAGGCTGGGCATTGAAAAAAGTGAGATCAAAGCCATCGTGTAAGGTGCAACGACCATAGAGCTACTCTAGAATTATGGTGACATGTAGTTGGTGGAAAAGTATGTGTTGAGGTGGAAAAGAAACCATTTGTGGAGTTGAGGCGAACGCTAGGAGCCGCCAGACAATCCAGTCGACAGTAGGCTCAAGTGGAGCTCTTGTGCATGGGAAGGAGGCGAGGAGGCCAATGTGAGACGTGATGAGACAGATTCAACTGTGAAGGGATAGCCAACAAAGGAGTTGATAGTGAAGTAGCATCGGTTGGGGGGTGCAGAACCGAAAGAGGTAAATTGTCGGTGCATCATACTCGGGTTGTACGGCGTGGGTAGCCTCCTGACAGGAAAGGTACAACAACCACAATAATAACAACCAACATAGGGTGAGTAGTGGTTGTTGTAGAAGAGTGTTGGACTTTGGAGGAGGTTGTGACAAACCAAGAAATCGTCAGGCAACCACAACGAACGCAGGCCCATAGCAGGTCTGGGTAGTATGTAGATTGTCTAAAATTGTTTTAGGCAACGAGCAGACTACCTAGAATTTTTCGGACACGGACCAGAAAGGGTTCGAGCATCACAGAAAAGGACCTGGGAAACAATAGGAGTTTTTGGGAAGCCTCGGGCAGGGGTCTGCACAGTGAGCAATAAGAAGCAAGTCTGGGACACCAAATTTGAGAAGGTTGTTTACATGGTAACATTTGATCATCTCACCATATGACGGGGATGAGGTCGATGTCCCTTAGTGTTTTAGAAACAAGCTCAGACTAGCATGTGGGAAGTGGGGTCAACACCATGCATGCAGTGAAGGGGATTGGATGGGTTAGATTCTAGCTAGAGTCAGTGGTTTTCTGGATGTGGTAGGGGTGATATATGTCCCAAGGCTAAACTTTCTCTTAGTATCAGTCTTGGAGGACATGGGGTAAGCAGTTATGTTCGAGGATGGACAGGTATGGATATGTTCAGAGGGAGAAGATACCCAGGATGCAACAGTGAGGCTTGGCATCTTGGAGGGTATGTTGAATAGGTTGTTGGGACATCCTGTGTGTGGTTTGAAGGGGATATTATATCATAGATTAGATCAAATTGTAGAGAAGGTAGCCAGAGGGTCTTCCAGTGCAGAGGGAGAAACTACAACAACAACAGATTTGATGGGTTCAATGAATAATCCAGGAGGAGGTTATTCCTGAAGTACCTTCCTCGCTAAGCGAGAGTGTTATCTTTTGGGTTAGCTCAGATAGGTACTTATGCATTGGTGGTGCCTTGCATGCGGAGGTGTCTGAGTGACACTTTGTAAAGTGGATTTTATGTCATGGCTAAAGGGACTTTTGTAAGGTTGAGTGACTTAAGTGATTTAAGTCATCTCAACAAAGTATTAAGTCATGACCATTAGATCATGAGATCCAAGATCCAATCTTGTCCATTGAGATCTAAGATTAGGGTTTTAGTCATTAAGGAATTATAAAAGCATATCTAAGGAGAGTGTGAGGCACACAATGAGTGCATAGGAGCAAGAGGGTGTCTTGCTCATGTACTTGTGTCTGAATGGGTAGGGCCAAGGAAAGGGTGCATGAGGCAACTAGAGAGATAGAAGCTAGGTGGGATAGGGTATTATCTCCAACATTGTAATCCTGTGAAGGGCCATTATCCGAGGACGAGAGCCCAAGATTTTATTTAATAAAATCAAAATCAAAATTGGTTTTCCCGCAAGGCTTTTCCTAGGCGTGTTTACCTGAAACACATGTGCAAATTTGTGTCTGGTTTCTGGGTTAGTGCTTCAACTTATTTTTCGTTGAGTAACCTAGCTTTGATTAAATTCAGTAAATGTATTTTTATTGGAGTTAATAGTCGGGTGCTTGGCTTGCATAATTCAACAATATGTGTTTTATTAAAATTCTTGCAAATTTCATGTATCTATTAAGAGTGTTTAAAAAAAAACCAAAGAAATTCCAAAACACAGAATCTTGCACTAACCAATGTTGTTTTGTATGTGCATTATTGATAGAAAACTTTTCCTATCCCTTTAATTGTCTCTAATGCAAGCTATTTTTCTCGATGAAAGGAGGATTAACCTGTGTGCTTCTAAAAGTAGTTCCTCCAAAAACTTTGAACATAAAAAACTTTATAGTGCTCATAGTATGGGACATTAAATCCCTTGTAATCTTCCAAAAACTGAGGCTATTATGAAAACACAGTATAGATCTACAAAATACACATTTTCAATAATGCGAAAAATGTTATATGAATAATAATAGGGATTGATAGTGATTTTCTTTGGAGTCCACTAATGTTGTTTTGCATGTGCATAATTTAGAGAAAGTTTTTCCTATCCCTTTAATTGTCTCTAATACAAGTTATTTTTCGTGATGAAAGGAGGACTAACCCAGGTTCTTCTAGAAGTAGTTGTGCTAAAACAAATTTCCAGGTACAACTTATTACTTTTAGTTTCTCTCAATTTATTAGTAATAATTTTTGAACGGATAAAAGTTTATAGTGCTCATAGTAGGGTACGATAAATCCCTTGTAATCTTCCAAAAATAAAGGTTATTAATAAAGAAAACTATAGATCTACAAAATACACGTTTTAAAGAATGTGGAAAATGTTATATGCATAATAACAAGGATTGATAGGGATTTTCTTTGCATTCTAGTAATGATGAGAAACAAATCCAAGAGATGCAAGGTGAGACCAAGGAAGAAGTAGTGTGAATACCGAAGAGGTGTCAACTTTACTTGCTTGAACTCATGATTTCATTTGTATCATACCTACTTTCCTCAGCTTGTGGTAGGTGATTCCATCAAAGAACCATCCCTTATTGAAAGCAACATACTTAGAGGTAGTTGTCGCTCTGTCTTGGTCCACTCTGTTTTCAAATTCCAATGAATAACTCTTTTGAACCTCTACTTTCGCAGGGTCGAAGCTCATTTATTTACGCACCCATTACTCTTTATGAGATTTTAACGAGTAATTTTAATTGTTGTTCTAATAATTTTTGAGTAATGGATTTTTGAAAGAAATGTAATCCACTAGACCATCCTTTAGGTCTAGCCTAAAAAGAATCCACACCATTTCCATTCAACCAATTCCTTTGAAATACATATCAGTTTTGGGTATGTGTTATATTCTTTGCATGTGTGTGTGTGGGCGAGTCAGTTTCGACAACTACATCTGACGATCCCAACTTCCTTCACCCTTTGTGTTGTGTGCTTCGGGCTCTTTCCTTGGGGGGTCCCATGGGGGGACAACATTGCCCCCCCTGGCTATGTGTAGCATTCAGGGCAGTGCCCCAAAATTATTTTTGGGTAGTTTTTGTTATTTTATTGAATTTTGCTATTTTAGAGGTTTTCTAAATTAATCTCGTATTAAGGGATTAGGGTTTTGGTAGCTACAAAATACCTAAAACATTGTATATATTGTATTTTGAATGGTGAAATTAATACAATGAAGATTTGAAAGGTGTGGCACCAATGAAGGATGGTTTTCTCTTGGTTAATGGTTTCCAATGTAAATATTTGTGTACTCTGTGTATGAGCCATTGATTAATTTTTGTTTTTCTTAAGAATTTGTATGCATTGCCTTACTTCACAGGTTTAAAACTTACATGTGGTATGAGAGATCATTTTTTTCTTCAGGGGGATGCCTTGTTTTTGAGGGTTTGACTTAGTATTGATATATCAAGTTTATCTTGGGTTTATGATAAACCTGGGTTCAATGGGAGATTTTGCAATTGTAATTTAAGTGTAGAAAGAGGAATGGTGAGCTCTTCTAGAATCAAGATAAAGAATTTCAACTTTAAAAACTTTGAGCTATGGAAGCTCAATATGGAGGACATTCTTGTAGACAAACAACAATGGATTGTTGTGGATCCTTGTACACAACCTATTGGTATGCAGTTTACTGGAACACGGACTAGTAGTACACAAAATACCAATACACAACATACTGGTATGTCTAAGGAAGACTGAAAGAAGCTAGATAGAAGAGCAAGGAGTACTATTCGACTCTACCTGGTAGCTTCAGTGTTGTTCAATGTATTGGGAGAATATACAGCCAAGGAATTATGAGATAAGTTAGGGAATTTGTAGATCAATCAAAGTCCTTGATAAACAAGTTGTTTATTCGAAAGAAGTTGTATCATATTAGGATGGAAGATGGAGATTCTGTGACAAAACATCTAAATTCCTTCAATACTCTGGTAAGTCAACTTGTCTCTGTTAATATTATGATCACAGAAGAAGATAAGTGCAATAGATTGTTATTTTCTTTTCCATACTCTTGGGATAATTTGGTCTTAGCAATTGGTAGTAACACTCAATCTACATTGAAGTATGAGGATGTAGTTTCATCCTTGTTATATGAAGAGATGATGTGAAAAAGCATGGATGGTCAGAGCACATATGCTTTATTTATAAGAGGCCGTATCCAAGACATGAATCGTGGTAAGTCTTCAGGGGGGAGATCTAAGTATAAAGGTATATCTAAGTCTCCAGGAAAATCATTGAGGAAATGCTGGAAGTGTGGTAAAGCAGAGCATTATAATAAAGACTGCAAGTTTAAGAATGTTGATAAACCAAAGTGATATAATAATGCCTCTTCAACAGAGGCGAAAAAACTCCACTGAAGAAGGAGGTGATGTTTACCTAGAATCTATAGGTACAAATGCAGACCATGGTGTATGGTTTATCAACTTAGGTGCATCATATCATATGACTCCTCATAGGGAGTGATTTTGTGAATATGAAAAATACGATGGTGGTGATGTATTCCTAGGATATGACTTGATTTAGATTATGTTCGGAATGAAATGAAAGAAAATAAATTACAATGAAATACTCATCAAAATTTCCATAAATAGATAAATACAACAATACTTGATTTCTATTAATGAAAGAATTGTAAAGAGACTGTAAAAATGCAGAGTGGAAGACTCTCTAGAATGGTGGCATCTTTATCTCTAAGAATATATGTGACGACTACTCTCATTCACAAGAATATGATTACAATGAGGCTCTGAAGGCCTTTTTATTATAAGTAGGAAAGTCAAAACCCTAGACATCCAAAAAACTGACCCTAGGAGATGAAACGCCAAAAGTCATGTGGGCCCCGTTTGGGTAAGTTAGTACATTAACTTCTCAAGGTCGTAACTTTTTCATACGATCCCCACTTTAGGCGCATGATATCCCTTTGGAAATGTATTTTTGAGAAACATGGATTACACCGTCAAACTCTGACTATGTCTACAGTTTAATTATGGTGAGCCAAAAAAACACTGTTTAGGTCCCCAAAATGGACCTGAAAGTACAAAAAGATGTTCTGACATGAAAACATAAAAAATAAGTCAGTTGGATTTGGTGGGAGGACACTAGTATACACCTAGAAGATGTGTAAGGATTCAAACAACACTGAAAGTGTAGAACCCACAATTACAAAGAAGTACAGAAGAATGTGTTGCACTAAAAAATGACAAGAGGATCCAGTTGGAACAGGTGGGTGGACACCAATATCCATCTGGATCAATCCTCACCCCTTAGGAAGAAATGGTCTCCATTGCATTGAGTGCCCAGGGAAGAGGGAAAATCTTTTTCTGAATCTGAAGCTTGGTGAGTTGTGTGACTTGTTGGAGAAGTTGTGCTTCTTGGCTTGTGAAAGACTGTCACAAACTTGTTGTTGGAGGGTTTGAATATGTTCCACCAACCTATTTTATCTGGTTTGGATGGGGAATTGTGTAGGCCCCATTGTAGGTGAAGAAACAATATCTTATGTCTCTTTCACAATATTTCTTAGATGGATAGAAGGTGTTGAGCCTTCAGTGGTTGTAGTGGTATTATGTGCATCCTTTGAATAGACAATGAAGATGATGAATTTTGCAGTATGAGAGATTACCTTGCAATGTTGTTTTTGTGGAGTAGTAGTCAAAACTACCTCTAGTATCGTGTAGAGATGACCTACGAGAGTAATAATAACAATATGGGGTCTAGACTCATAGAAAACATTGAATTTCCACATATATGGTTGTCCCAAAACAACATCAAAGACATCAAGAGGGGGAATATCAGACACTACCTCATCCTTGAAGGGATGGATGCCATAGGACAAGTGAAACTTCTCACTGACGTGGATATCTCGTCCTTGGTGAAGCCACACGATGTTGTATCGTTGTGGGTGTGGTGTTGTCGACAACCCCAACTATTTGATGACCTTAGCTGAGATGAGGTTCTTATTGCTATCATTATCAACAATGAAATGCAATGGGCTCCCCTTCACCCACATCTATGAATGGAAAAGGCACTCCCCCTCTTCAAGATCTACTGGCTCTTCTAGTTGAATTGTTATGGTCATGATAGTAGCAGTGGGGACTGCGTCCATGATTTGTCTGTTTTCAATATTTTCTGGATCATATTCTGAATCAAGGCTCAACTCCGTGTCTTTGACCTTGGCCACCAATGAATTTTTCTAGCGACATTCATCGGTGTGGTGCTATTGGAGTTTGTGAAAGTCACATTGGTTCCTAGTGTCATTCTTCATCTTTACTTTACCTTTTTTGTCATGTGTCTTGAACTAGTTGTATGGAGGCTATTGGTTAGGACCTTCTTTAATGTGATTTGTTTGTTGCAGATTTGTAGACCCGGATTCCCATTTGTTATGGTGCCTAAATTTCTTCTCAATTTTGACAGCATATCAATAGGCATATCCCAATGATGAGATGTTCAGGAAATCCATTTCGGTTTGGATGTACCTATGTAGAGCCCCACAATATTTAAGAACCAGATGTCTCTTAGAGTCCTTGATACCCATCTTGGTGTGCAAGGTATGGAAAGTATTTCTGAACTCCAACACTGTTTGGCTCTTCTCTTACCACAGTGTGCTCCATATCATGTATCGGTCTTCATAGTTATCAAAAGGATAGTACTGTTCTTTGACCGCATCCACAAAAAAATCCCAAGTGGGCTAGGCCCCTATATTCTAGATTCTTCAGTGGAAATTTTCTCCCAGTAAGTTTCCCACCAATGTTTTACATGGGGGAGAGTCGTGAGGAGTGTGAAGGAGATATTTTCCCTTTCGAAATTTTTTTGAACAAAGAAATAAACTTCTAGTAGATTTAACCATTTTTCTAGGGCATTTGCATCTATCTGACCTTCAAATATGGGAATATCAAAATTAACTTGTACCTTGAAGGGAGAGGTTCCTCCAAAATGGTCGCTTGATGAATATGTTTGTGTTTCTATCGGCAGACATTGAAGAATGTGTGCAAAATTCTCCATCATTTTTTTCTTCTATCGTGTGAGAGCTTTCTCAAGAAACATGATAATATAATATTTTTCTTTGTAGTTTTTCTTTTCTTCCACTATCGAGGGTTTCTTGGACATGGGAGAGTGATTTTCCTCAAGAGAGACAAACTCGATACCCAACTGACTATACCCGGCCCTCATCGAGGACATATGATGAAAAATGATCAAGAAAAACCTGCTCTGATACCACTAATTCATATTATGTTTGGAACGAAATTAAAGTAGAGAAATTACAATGAAATATTCATGAAAATTTCCAGAAATAGAGAAATATAGCAATACTTGATTTCTATTAATGAAAGAATTGTAAAGAGACTGTAAAATTGCAGAGTGAAAAGACCCACTAGAATGGTGGAATATTTATCTTTGAGAAGAGATGTGACGACTATGCTCATTCGCAAGAAAATGATTACAATGAGGCTTTGAAGGCCTTTTTATGATAAGAAGGAATTCCAAAACCTTAGACAACCAAAAACCTAATCCTAGGAGAAGAAACGCCAAAATTCATGTCGGCGCCATTTGGGTAAGTTAGTACATTAACTTCCCGGGGTCATAATTTTTGCATACGATCTTTGTTTTAGATGCCTAATAGCTCGTTGGAAAGGTATTTTCGAGAACTACGCATTACACTTTCAAACATTGACTCCATCTACATTTTGACTATGGAGATCCAAAAAAAAATGTTTAGGGCCCTGAAACAGACCTGGAAGTACAACAAGATTTGTTGACATGAAAACATACAAAATAAGCTAGTTGGATTAGGTAGGAGACCACCAGTGTCCACCTGGAAGATGTATAGGGCTTCAGACAACCCCAGAAATGTAGAACTCACAATTACAAAGAAGTATAGAAGAACGTGTTGCACTAAAAACTAACAAGAGGAGCCAATTGGAATAGGTGGGGAGCCACCAATATCCACCTAAATCATGACTCGACCACCAAAATCATGGGATGTGGAAGTGTTAAGTTGTTTCTAAAATATGGAAGGATATTAACTCTACCTGGGGTTCTACACATTCCAAACTAGCTAGGAGCCTAATATCTATAACCAAGTTGGATGATGCAAGTGTGGATATTGTATTGGGAAAGGACCCTTGCAATATGGTATGAGGAACAATGGTGTTGATGAGAAGAGTTCAGTGTGTACCTTTGTACAAGTTGTTTGGAAGCACTTATAATAATGGGTGTAACAATTTTGTTGTCCCTGAGCAGAGAAATAAAAAATACAAGACCAATATTGTCCCCGGAAAGAAGACCATACTGTGGCATCAAAGACCGAGGCATATTGGAGAAAATGGCCTTCATACACTACACAGTAAAGGTATGTTTGAAGGTATCTGTAATTACACTCTGGATTTTTATTTATGTGAACATTGCATATATGCTAAAAAAAATCAAGTAATATTCCCATCTGGTGCTATAAGAGCAAAGGGGATTTTAGAATTGATACACAATGATGTGTTTGGACTTGTGTCTGTTCCATTACTAGGTAAATATGTGTATTATAGGTAAATATGTGTATTATGTTTTATTCATAGATGATTTCTCAAGGAACAAATGGATTTATTTTCCTAAAAAGAAATTTGAGGTATTTGATCAATTTAAAGAGTTTAAGGCTCTCGTAGAAAATGAGGAAGAGAAGAAAATAAAGGTATTGAGGACAAATAATAGCGGAGAATTTTGCGGAAATAAATTCGAAGAATTTTGTAAGAAGTGTGGTATATAAAGGGAGAAGACTACTCCATACACACCTCAACAGAATGGAGTTGTCGGAAGGATGAACAAGACATTGATGGAAAAAGAAATGAGCATGCTTAAGGGTTGTATAGTGTTTTAACTTTCTCTGTGAGATGCCATTTACAATAGGTGTAACTCTATGGATAATAATTCTCATTCTCTTTGTATAGTCTTTCACATCTCTAGTTTCAGGGAGTTGAATGATTTACATGAGAAACTGAATGATTTACATGAAAAATATCACATTTTTATGCAAATTCAAATAATGTTAATATTTTATAGCACAAAATTTATTCTACTTCACTTATGAGTAAATTTTGAGAAAAATATATTCATCAAATTATTTTTAATTGTTAATGGTATATTACACTTTAATTTTCTTATTTTAAAATCAAATTAAGAATAACAATTACAATAATCTTATCTTATAATAATCATTATTAACTCATCTTTTTGGGGGTGGAGGAGCAACTCCACATTACCTACATTCACTTCTCGTTTCTATGGTCATCTCTGAAATTAAGTAATAAAAAAATTGAGAAAGAACCAAACAAAACACTTATAGTTTTGAAGGGTGAAGACGTTACACACGTTGCAGAAAGGTTGCGAGGAGATAATTAACTATAATGGTTCAACTCATAACTTTTTAGGCTTTTGAACCAATTATAATAGCCCCAACATTGCTACTGAAGACATTACACACGTTGCAAAAAGATGCAAGGAGATGTTTTCAGTCTTATAGTGCACCCTGGTTGGTTTTAGTGAGATGTTTTCAGTCTTATAGTCCACCCTGGTTTTAGTGAGATGTTTTCACTCTAATAGTGCACCTTGGTTTTGAGTGAGATTTTTTCAGTTTATAAGGATGAATTTGTAGTCTCACTTGTATTAGTTGATATTTAATTTGATTTTTCATTTTAATTAAAATTTTCTTTTATAATTTTGATTTTTTTAATTAATTGAAATTTATAATTTAATTTTTCTCTATTTTATTTTTATTTTTATTTTTATTTTTATTGGCTATAAAATTTAAGGTGTTAAGGTGTTATTGAATGTACTTCTTAAACTCATGAATAAGTATTATTTTATTGTATTTAATTTTTATATAAATTAGATAATATTATTTCATTGTATTTGTTTTTTATATTTGAAAATTCCATAGGCATCATGTGATATCTAACATCTGAACCGAAATTGAAAGGGATGAAAGATAAATGATTAAGTGAGGAAAAAGATTGATCAATGAGCATACTTTCAAGAAAAAAGATTTACACTATTATAATTTTATAATAGAGTACTATCTAAATAACATTTTCTTTGAAGTTCGAGCTTGTTTAGAAATATGTATTCCTTTGTGTTGATACATCCTTTCGAGTGTGATTTTTGAAACTTGAGTTAATTTACTAACTTGAGATATGTTAAAATTGTTTTTCAATTATATATATATATAGAAAATAAAGATATAAATGTTAGATTTGTTTTTAAGAGATTGTACTCTCTTTTGCAAGAGATCATTTACAAATAGTAGTAACTTCCTAGATAATGATTAACATGAGAAATATCGCATTTTTATACAAATTTATATAGTGTTAATATTTTATAGCAATAATTTATTTTTTCTTCACTTATTAGTAAATTTTGAGAAAAATATAATTATCAAATTTTTTTTGATAGTTAATGGTATATTGCAATTTTCTTTTCTTTTAATTATAATTTTCTTATTTTAAAATCAAATTAAAAATTAAATTGTAAAAAAAATTCAATGCTCATTTATTTTTGGTGATATAATGTAGTGACATGGTAAAATTGTAAAAAAATTGATATGTTTTTTTTTAATTTTAGTATATGAAAGTGAAGATCATCATCCATTTATAAGAGTACTTTTTTATTTCATTTCTCCATTGTATTATAAAAATTCAATTCCAACCAATTAAAAAACTTTTTATAATCCAATAACAATAATCATATCTTTAATAATTTGGGGGAAAGGTGTTAATTATTAAGTCATCTTTTGAGGTGGAGGAGCAACTCTATATCACCTACATTTACTCTTCTGATTTCTATGGTCATCTTTGAAAATTAAAAAATACAAAAATTGGAAAAATTCGTAAAAAAAACCAAACAAAACAATTATTGTCTTGAAGGGCTTCGTTAACTGATAATTATTTAGGCTTTTGAGTCAATATATATATTCACACATTATTGACCATCATGAATAATATGTTTCACACAAAAATAGTAAAAACATCTCAGTATCTCTAGCGTTCATCATTACAAAGCAAACTATACTCTTTGCTAAGATGTTTAAACGTTTAATTAAAATTTATCATTTCACTATTTTATTTATTTATTAATTATAAAAGTGATAAAAATATACAAAATGCAAGGAATGGTGTGATTGAAATGGCAATCCATCATATAAAATCAAAATCTCACCTTGTTAAAATTAATGTAACTTAGAAATAGACACAACACATTCTAAAATTAGTTTTAAAATTAGATAGAATGAGTGTTTTCAAATTAATGTATTGTTTGTGTTTGCTTACTATATAAACAAATGTGATTATTATATTTAGTTGGTAAGTAAAGTTGAAATTAATGGTAAATATTATATGCTATTTAATAATTTAATCATTTATTATCTACATGTATGAAATTAATAGCAAATAATATGTATCATGTACTAATTCAATCAATTATTATACACATACAACAATTCACATGTAACAATTAAAAAAAAAAGAAGTTGAACTGTAATGTGGTTACTCAAATTGCAATATTTCCACATTAACATGGCCCAACTTGCAATACTCTCACATAAACATGGCATCCACGTATATATGACATGAAACCTCTCCAAGAAACCATGATAGACAAGTTTTCAAATCACGTCCACCTAAACTCATTCAATTGCACAGTGCTTTAAATTCACGTGCACCAGCACACATTCAATGCAGGAGCTGTCAAACTCGCATTCAGATCTTCAACATAGACCCAAGGATAATATCTGGCTTGGCCTGATGCGTATTGTAGGTTGGTATGTGCAGATGCACCCAAACTAAACCTCCACCCACGTGCTGGAGTTATGATATGGCCGATCCATAATCCCGTCGGTCTTATCTGAGTCTTCATGACGAGACACATGCAATCCTCCCAAGTACATCACCCACATGTCCACCAACATACTACGGGGTTCTTTATTTATTTTTTTAATTTCCTTAGCATAAGGTCATGGGGATGATTATCTTCTCCACTCCTTTAGCCCTCGTGAGACGAGGGGACCTTCCTATGGCCTGATTGGCCATTCTTTCAGCTTCATCATAATGATGACGAAGAACGTGAAAAAAAGAACTTGAAAACTCTGGATTGATAAACGAATATGATCCATAAGATTCTTTGGAGAGGAGTCAAAAACAAGAAAGGATTATTCTTTATTGATGGTGACTACCCCTAATTTCCAATAATAATTTAGTACTTTGTGTCCTCTAAGTATAAACATGGCTCCCCTCACATGTGGCTTCCCTGGGTTTCCTTTGGAAGCCCCATCAAAGTATAACATATATTCAGTTTGAGAAGAAAGCCATAGATCAAAATTAAAATGTAAAATATGGAAAATGAAGTTGCCAATATGGAACCTTAGGATGAATGATTAATAAAAGGTTGAATCTTGACACACATGCTTCTTCACCAATATTCGATGATGAATTGTCCTCCTAACAAATTCGTTTAGAATTCATGAATTTATCTAATTGGGATATGCTCTGATTAACTACTAAGCAAGGGGTGGATCTCTTGCTTTAAAAAACAACTACGTTTTTTTTGTTAGATAAATTTTCCAACAAACATATTTAGGAGAGGCCTTCCAAAATCTTTTGAAGACTACTTTTCCCTGAAAGGAGCTCTGGAAATACTTCTCCCACTTTCCCAACAAAGTTTTATAACTGACAGGCCATCTAATTTTTTAGGAGAGTTCTTTACATACACTAAACCATACTTGCCAAACCCCTTTTTCAACATTTTTTCTTTGGTTATAATCTTACCATGTGAAAGAGTGACTATTTTACAAATATTATGAACATAATAATCATTAATATCAATAAAACCAAAAGAATGATAATTTAAATCCAATAAAAAATTTATAGTGTGATTTTGTATGGTGATAACACTTTAAAGAGTTTAGTCTTACTAATACTTAGCTATGGATAAGAGAAATATTTTTTCCAACACTTTAAATATAATTCTTAGTCTTATGGGTGAAGTCCCTGCCTATAACATATCTTTTGAAACTTGGAATAAAATATTTGAGTAAATCCAAAATTACTTCATAAACTATAATTTTCAAATTAAATAGACACTCCCCAAATTCCCTTGATTGACCATAAGTATACTTTAACATGTCTAAATACATAATTAGATATTTATATTATAAACATAATGTATCCAACTTTAGCACAAACAAGTTCTTTGTCAAAGCAAATACTAATGATTAGAATAATTTGAACTATAAATTAAAAGGCTTTGCTTAACTATTGATATTGAAACACAAAACAAGGTAATAAAATGAATATTAAATTTTAAATTTTAAGTTTAAGAAAAATAAATAATAAAAGAAAATTAAAACATGATAAAAAGTTGAAATATTATAAATTTTTTATAAAAATTAAATATTTTTTAATTACGCAGAAAGGGGTATACCTATTGGAGATGGGCACAATTAATGATCTTTTAATCTTAAATTCTAATTCTAATCACCAGCCGCGAGTTTGCAGCTGTGCTAGTATTATAAAGTTAGAAAAACAAAATGAATCTTACCAAAATAAGATGACTTTCGTTATCAAAGTGATCATTCACAAATTCATAAGTAATGGTAAAACTTTTAAGATTATTTAAAAAAAAAAAATTATAATAAAATTAAAAAATAAAATAAATGTCATTTTCATTATCCATTCACAAATCCAAAAAAAAAATGTTAAAACTTTTAAGATAATTCTTTTACATATAGAAGGAATAATATAGAAAGAATAATAACGTAATAAATCATATTGAAATGTATGTGGGCAAAAATCAAGTTCCCTGAAAGCTTCTTATTTAAATCGCTGTGCAAAATTTAAAATTGATATGAAAAGCCTTGAAAACTTTGTTTCTTATGTCTTCAAGAGATGCACCTTTTGTTCTGCTACCTATTTCTGCTGCAATCCCATCCAACGTCTTCCACTCTTTCGTATCCAAATTCAATTCAACCAATATGACGCTCGATCCATTCCTTGCAATGATGCTCACGCTCTGCTTTCCGTCGTAAGCAGCTGCGGCCTCGCCTATCTCGCTCACGCAATCAAGATTCGCTGTCGTCAGAATCTTCCATTTCGGAGCACCGGGATTCTCCGCCCACAAGCACAATATATAGGGGCCCCGACGAAATGTTCGATCTCCCACACCGAACAGAAATATCTTGCCCTTGTAGGCCACTATAGCAATGCTCCTATTCCAAAGCAAGTGGTCTATTGGAAAATAGCCAATATGTTCAATCTTTTCAACGACGGAAAAGTAGGTTTCTGTGTTATAACTCACCATCCAACAGGGTAACCATGGGTTCCTTCGATCAGTCGCGATGCAGTGTATGGTGTTGCATTCTGCAGTAGAATGGGATAAGTTGCGGAATAAGTTGTGGTCAATTTCAGAGCAAAGCTTTAGGGTCCATGTGTCCGTCACGGAGCTGTAGATGAGAGCATGTACCTGTCTCTTTCTCATCTCTCCCAACACCACCACTTTAAATGTTTTGGAGGCCAAGTCTCCAACTATGCTGATGCTCATGGACGGCACTTGATCACGCCACAGGCTTTTTCTCAAACACGATTCCAGACGAAGGCGCAAGCTCAACTTTGCATCGGGCAGCAGTCGGAAGCGTCTTGTCAAGGGATTGGCCACTCCCAATCTTCCTTCTCTGCTTGCAAGAAGCATAAGACCGTCGGCTACTCCCTGCAGAAGCCATGATGTACTCATGTGACCGTCCAGGTGTTGAGCCGGCGAGAGAAAACAATACTGCTTAGCGTCGTTGGTGTTGAAGAAGAGAAGGCCGTCCGGATTGAGACGTGAGCTGCTAGTGAGAGCAATCCAAGATTGATGGTTTTGGCTATCGTAGAATTCTTGAAAGATCTGGCTGAAGGAAACCATGCGGTGCCAGGCCATGCATGATTGGCGGGCTCTCAAGAGATCGGGGATTGAGAGGCGAGATAGAATGTCGTGAATTATGTGATCGGGAAGGCAGTCCATGATGCTGTATGATTCAATGCGCCCTCTCTTGATACAGTAATTAAGTTGCGAATCGTCTGGTGGGGTTGTGCCAGAAGTGAGGAGGGATCTTCTGGTGAAATGCCTCATCTTTTTCTCGTCGATCAACACCCGTTTCGTAATTTGCTCTGGTGGATCGTTTCCACCAACAACCTCCTCCAGGGAATTGCTTTCTTGGATTGCCAGTTCGCTGCCCGGAACCTGCGACTGGTCATGATGAATCTCAACGCCCCCTTCCATTTTCTTGATTCGAGACGAAAGATGATACGAAAAAAAGAATGCAAACAATAAAATCCCAAGAGGAAACACCTATTTAACAAGAACGTTCAAACCAGTCGCGCTTGTTATTTCTGGCGATGTGTTTCCGGGCAGACATGGTTTACATCCATTCTTTCTACATACTAGCACAGCAGCAAAATAGCTGCTCGTGAACGCCGAAAAGTTGAGAAGATGAAATGAATTTTATTATCTATTAACAAATAAACTGTTGGGCTTCATTTATCTGGTGTTAATATTTTAATTTTTGTTAATCACTTACGTGGCAATCAAAGTAAACACATAAACTGATGTCTTTATAATAGCTTGGAAGTTAATGATTGAAATCACAGCCATTTATTCTGTGTGACTACTAAGAATATTCCAGCCATATTTAATCATGTCCATAGAAAACTTACTAGCACAGCCACATAATTGTGGCCATATCTCATTTGCAAATAAATCCTAATTCTCTTTTGCCTTATATTATTTATATAAAAACTGTGGAGTGATATAAACGTGGCATGCATACATATTAATCATTTTTAATCATTTGAACCTGTCAATTATATATGCTCACAGTAATTTTTTAAGTATTCTTAGGTAAATGTAAAAAAGTAAACATGTTAACGGATGCCTTCATAAATGCAAGGAAGTTATGAGCAATAAATCTGGCTCATTGATTTTGGAGGACGACTAAGAATATGCCAACATCTTGAATGAGTAGCCATCAGATTAGGGTTTAAGGTTAAATAAGATTAAAAGATCATTAATTTTGCTCATTGTCAATAGGTATACGTCTTTCGGCGTAATTAAGCACTAAACCCCTATTAAATCTGCCCATTATCAATAGATATACGCCTTTCGTCGTAATTATCATGTATTCTAAAAACGATTCCCACTGTAATTACGTTAAAAGGCGTCCACGTTCTACATATTATCATGTATTCTAAAAACGTTAATGATCTTATGCTAATTACATTAAAATGCGTACATCTATTGATAATAGGCACAATTAATGATCTTTACGTCGAAATACACTATAAATATAAGATTACACCTTTTCTATAATTATGTTTTTTATAATAGCTATATATTTATAGGGCTCGATATCATATATAATATATCCTCTAAAGTCTCAGAATTCAATGTTATTTTATTTTGAAAAAAATATATTATTTATTTTTAAATATTGATTAATTATTATATTATATTTTTTTTTATTCTACAATTTCTCTTTAAATTAAATATAATAATATTTTTAATATTGTTATTATAATAATAAGAAATTTAATTTCAATTAAATACAATTTTTATCACAAATTTTCTTTAAATTAATTACAATAATATTTTAAATATTTTTATTATAATAATAAAAATTTTAATTTCAATTAAATATAATAATATTTTAAAAATTATTCTTTTAATAATAAGAAATTTTAATTTCAATTAAATAAATAATATTTAAAAATAGTTATTATGATAATAAAAAATTTTAATTTCATAAATGAATTCAAAGAATAATTCACACTAAAACAACTCCTTATTTCGTAATTTGAGAAAATAAAGTGGTTTTATTTTTCCATTTTAAAAAATTAACATAATTTATTTTTAATTTTAAAATTTAATTAAATTTTTAAGATTACGTACATATGAAATATATATATATATATATCCATGTTAGCTATGTCCTTACCACCGACAAACATGATGTCAAGAAAGTGAGAGAAGGGACTCTCCACTCACCATGTATGAACTTTATTATTGAATTGTCCATTTGTGATTATACATTTTCATCTTCTTTTTATTGAAGGTTATAATTTAGAACTTCTAGATGGTGTCAATACACAGGGTTTTGAGCTTGTATAATGATCTTACCTTTGTCTTTCTTTTTTAGAAATGGATGTGCAATAAATCTTATTTAACAAATAGTGTTAGTTGTTTTTGTTAGGTATCTACAGATAACTTTTTTTTTAAGAAATGGATGTGTAATACATCTTATTTAACAAATTGTGTTATTTGGTTTTGTTAGGTATCTACAGATAATTTGGTTGCCTTCTAAAGCAGGTTTGGAAAGCTCTATTATTTAAGCAAACTTATTTAGAGTGGTTTGTGAATAATGTATTTGATGTATCATTTTCATTTTCAAACTCCAAACTATAAACATATATTGTAATTGTGATGTATGGCTGAAAGCCAAAGCATTGTAATATGTAAATGATGTAAATTAAATATAATGAATAAAATGTATTGCCACCTGCAGATGGACATGGGCAAACATTTGGGGGCTAAGTATGTACAAGAGAGGAAAGGGGTCTGAGTGGGGGGAGTTCACCCATGTCTATTAAACCCAAAACTCGTTTCTTATTTCTTTCTAAATTATCCTTACCGGGGACTGTCCATTAGTTGTTGAGTGTTCTAGAGCCCAATCATTGAATTTGTGTAAGAGGGTGGGTGTGAGAATCCCATCCCATAATTATTGAGAGTATGGGGGTTGAGTACAATCAGCTCAAGAAAGAGTGTAAGTCAAGCAAGCAAGAGAAAGAGAGGAAATTCATATGGGTAGGAGACTAGAATTGCACACTCATGTTTTTGCATGGAGAGTTGTTTTTACATGGAGTTTTTTGGCCAACAATGGAGTTCTAAGTGTTGAATCTTGAAGGAGATATTGTGGACATGTATGGATGTTGATTGGAGATGTAATCTCTTGGAGAAAGAGGTTGTGTGCCAACAATAACATGTTCGAAATTCATCGAAGAGGGCACATGTTTTGTTGTTGGGAGAAATCTTGTGGAAGTTGTAGAATTCATGAGGTCCCAACAAGTAGAATTCCTATCCAACCTGTATTGGAAGCCCTAGGGGGGAGTGGAAAGGCCTAAGGAACTGTGAGTGGTGAAGGGGGAATCAATCCCTTAGGTTGTGAAGGTTGAGGGGAAGAGAGCTGGTGGAATGGAATTGGTTGTGATTTTGGTTATTGATGGGGGACATTAGCCAGCCTTAGGGACCATCGTCTCTTGTGGATTCATAGTCCCAACTCAAGGGTGGCTTGGTGTTGATATTTTGAATAACAAGCCTATGGTTGGGAGGAATTTCCTTTCTATGCAAGGAGTTGCACATTTTATAAAATAAGTGTTCTTGTTTTCTATGTTTATTCATGTATAATGTTGATATAGTTGTTGTGCTAGTCTGAGATATATTTGGTTATTATTGTTTTTTGTGAGTAGAATGATGCATTTAAATCCCTGTTTATGTGGTTGAATGTTGTTGTATGGAATTTAGTTGTTTTTATGCATATTTAAGCAATTGCATTTACTTTTTTAAGCATCGTAGACAGTTTCATGTGTATGAATGTCATGTTATGAATTATTTTCGCGTTTATATTTAGTATTAGAATTTCTATTGGGTCGTTTTAGTAGCAACCTGAGCTAGCTGGGGGCTAGGTAAGTTTTACAGTGGTATCGAAACTTAAGTTCAACACTAGACCCACATGGGCCAAGAAATTTGTTGTTACAGACTTTGGTCTGAGAAAATTTTGGGAAAAATGATGAGAACAAGAGCGGAATCCCCAAATTCATGGGAAATTTTGAGATTTAGTTGCCTTAGAAATGCCTCAGATGTTTAATGGCATCAATCGATGGAATTGCAGAGTGATATTTGACATGCGAGGTTGAATTTTGTGTTCTAATGGTGGCTAAAGGAAACTAAGTGAGTTGACTAATCGATGGTTGAGCTTGCATTAGATATGGAGATCGACGACCTAGATTCATTTAAATAAATTTAAAAATTTATAATGTTTTCCAATTCTGGCAGGGTTTCCAGATCAACGCTCAAGATTCAATTTTAGCGATTGAGAAAATGAGATGGATCAACTGTACATATTCATTTTCGGTCATTAGAAGGTTGGAGAAAATCAACAGTCCATATTTTTTTGGACGAAAGATCGAAAATCCTAATTCATCGGGAATTTTGGAAAAGTATTCGAAGTGTTGAAGTTCACCAACAAAATCCACCTATGGCCGATAGTTGGGGGTCAATATAATTTGGTGAAGGTTTCATCCATTCGAACGGGATTTTCTATCACTAAAGGTAGATGGTCCAGGATCGATAAATTTTTGCAAGATTTTCCATTGCCCAAGAGAAATATTCTATCGTTGATGGCCAATGATAGAGTGTTGACAGATTTAATGAGGTGTTTTAAATCTCTCCAAGAGAATTATATGGCTGATCGTCGATTAGGAAAGGAGGGTGATAATGTTTCAAACCATGTCCGCATGCATGTGTCATGCCACATCAACATCCACATGTCATTCCACATCATCAAAGTTGACACCTCACGCTGACATGTCATGACACGTCAACATATATGTGTCATGCCATGCCAACAAATAGATGATCGATGGTTGATGATCGGGCATTGGGGAGATTCACGAGCAGTTTTGGTTTGCCAAGAGAGTTCCATGATGGTCGATGGTTAGTGATCGGGCATTAGTGAGATTCACAAAAAGTTTTGGCTTTCCAGGACGAATCTCCAACGGTCGATGGTCGATGATCGAAGATCAAGGAGATTCATGAGCATTTTTCGTTTGTAAAGGGAATCATCTGATGTCCAATGGATGATGATTGGGAATCGAGAAGATCGGTGGCAAAGTTTGGTTTACAAAAATAAATCTCCAATCGTCGATTTCCAATGGAGCTCGGATCAATGGTACAGATTTCTTCTGATTCGACATCGACAACTTAGATGAAGGGACTATTTAAACACTAAAAATAGTCAAATTTCTAGGAATTTTTCGTGTTTTTGAAGGTCATTAACTTGCAGGGCGATTTTGAGGCCCTAAACTGTGTTTTTAGGAAATCAAAAACAATGAGAATGGTGTTTAACAAGGTAAACTATTTTTTGCAGGTTAAATAAAAGAACTCAGAGAGAGAGAGATCCAATAATATATTATGGGCATAAAACAAAGCTTGTATGAGAAAGTTATAGCCAAAACAGTTAAGTTGAAATTTCATCAACAACTTACTTCCAAAGGGCATAACTCTTTTCTTAGAAGTTTGTTTGAGGTACAGGAGAAGTATATGGAATGATTATGAACCATATAATACAACCATGGAGCCAAATTTGGGATCTAGGTATGTAAAAAATAGAATATTAATTAACATATTTTAAAAACTTAAATTAATTTTTTTAATTTTTAAAGTTGATTAAATTTATTTTATGATTAGGTGTATAGGATAAAAAATCAATTTTATTTGTGAAATTAGAAAATAAACTAAAAAAACAATATATATCAAATTTCCATAGAAGTCAATGTTAACGATGTCCATAGCATGGATATACATGATGTCAAGAAGTTCAAAGAAGGGATTCTCTCCACTCATCATATATGAACTCTACTTTTGAATTGTCCATTTGTTATCATACATTTTATTCTTATTTTTATTGAAGGTTACAATTTCAAACTTCTAGATGGTTTCATTGCAAGGGTTTTTGACCTTGTCTTTGGTTCCTTGGCATGGCCTAAATTGCATACCGATCTTACCTTCCTCTTTCCTTTTTAGAAACATATGCACGATGAATCCTACCTAACAAATTGCATATTTTTTTTTGTTAGGTATCCACAGATAATGTGGGTTCCTTCTGAAGAACATCTCAAATTCTCTACTACCTAAGAAGGCTTATCTAGAGTGGTTTGTGGAAAATGGATTTATGGTTAGTTGTAGAAGAGAGGTGAAGAAAGTGAATCTAGACATCTTCAAATCTTCAAGAGAGAGGAGATATTTTTAGATCATATCTTCGTAACAAGACAAAAGAAAAAGTATATTATCTATACCTCTTGTGAGTTATTATCTTGAGCATGGATCATAAATATTATGCAATTTAGTTAGGTTTCTTCTCCATCTGAATACATAGTCTGAAGCATTTTTCATCCAAGAAAGGTTTTTGAATTGTTTTTTTTCTCTAACTGATAGTTTCAATGTTTGGTGCCCATCAAACAGTGCAAGTTTGTGGAAAAATATCGCCAACTTTTCCACAAATGGCATGATAATTGATTGATTTCTCCTTAGGAATTCCTACTCATGAACTTCAAAGTTATCCGTTTTCAATATTTTAAGGTCTAGGCAATCGTTACATTTTTCCAATTATACGTGAATTGTGGATGTAACCCCAACTCTCTCTTTAGCCTTAGAGTTTTCTTCCTTGACTAAAGCACTGCATGATCCAACTCTAAGTTTGAGTTAACTAACCGATTCCTTAAAGAAGTTGTGAGAGGCACCAAAATAACAAAGTTGATGATTAGATCCACATAACAAAGTTGACTGATGTTTTTCCCTTGGTTGTTGGCCAAGGAACTTATTCACTATAAAGGATCCTCCAAGAAGGGAATCTCCCTTCAATCTTCCACATGATTTTTACCTCTCCCTGAAGTTGGTTATCAATGGGTACCATACAATTCCATATTCAAAATGTCTATGAGGAAACACCTAGTCCCAACTGCACATGAAACCAATAAACTTAGAAGTGTGTCTTCTACGACTATTGTTTTCATATTACCTTGAAGGAAATGAATTCTAAGGCATGGTGGGACACTTAGCTATGATTGTATTGAAATGAATACGACCTGTAGCAACAAATCGGAATCATCGTCTACCTTCATTTGATATCAAATGGTTGTTGACATTGTTTCAAAAAACTATTGAAAGAGGGGTTGCTCCAATATGTTTATTTATATATGATGCATCAATGAGTTCCCAAGCCTCCCAAGAAACTTCCTTACCAAAAGATTACCATAATTTTTTTTAGAATTAGTTAGACCATCCTCCCAACCTATTGCTTCCTTTTGAAACATGGTGAAGAGTGTCCAACAAGGTTTTGAAACCAACTTCTTAGAGAAATTGAGTTTTTATACCACCTATCACTAAATTAATATTCTTGCTCGAGTTTTTTATTTTATGCTACATGACCAAATATGAAGAAAAGAAAAAAAATGAGAAAGAACTACCTTCACCACACTACTACATTGTTGGCCCTTGATCTATGTTGGGACTTCGACATCTTGTCGAAGGAGGAGCACAAGATGAAGTGGAGATCAAGGGATCTCGGCCCACATTTGGGTCCTTTTTGGGTTTTGGGGGATAATGTAATGGTATTGGGATGTCAGCCCATGGGTTTTACCCATGTTTAGGCCTATTTTGTAAATATAAATAGAAGGCTAGGCAATGTAGAAAGAAAACTAGTAGGTCGGTAAGCTAAGTTCTAAATCCTAAGTGTTAGTATGGATTGTAAGGGCTTTGTGTATTCTGTGTAAGACTTGCAAAGCTGAGTGCAATTCCATGTGCGAGACTGTAGAAGGCTTTGTGTTGTAATGAAAGGAAGAAGGATCTAGAGAGCTGCGCAAATCTTCTGTCTTGTGTGGAGTAAGGGTTTTGAGGCTCTGTGCTTGTAACCGATTGACTGGAGACTATAAAGAAGAAGACTTGTTGTACGTAGCCCCAGGGTGGGGGTGAATCATGTAAATCTTGAGTTATGATTCTTTGTGCTTTGTCTTATGTGATTTACATGTTATTTGCTAAGTGCTTGGATGTATTTAGATAAATCTACTTATGCTTTGTGCTTATTAGATGTGAGAATGTTAGATATAATCTATATGGTTATATTTAGTGCTTAATCTACTTGATCTGATCTATTTTCCTATGCTAAGTGCTTGAATACAGTAGATTAATGTGAGTACTGCGAAGCTCTGTTCTATTAGCGAAGTGGATATTGCTTGGATATTGAGGAACTGACGGTGTTGAGTTCTTTATTAAGTGTTAGAATCACAGATCTGTCTCCCAGCTAAGGTTGCAAACACCTGAGTCTTGCAACCACCCCTGCCTCTACCTCCGGTAAGACTTCATCTGCTTCAAAGGTCTTGCCGAAAGGGTCGGTAGTTAGGGATTTGTTGGTGCGTTGTTGTAGCGTTGAACCCTGGGTCTTCTCCTGTGCCAACAAATGGTTTCCTTGCTGAGACCTGAAATTGTGATTGTTGGGAATTGAGAAAGAAGAATCTATGTGAAAAGATTCATCCTAAAATTGGAGAATCTTTGTGCGTAGATATGTGCCCTAGTGCGCAGTATTCTACATGATTTATAAAGCTCTATATTAAAGAAAGAATCTCGATCTGAAGAAAGGAGATTGGATCTGAAGAAAAGAGGTAAGATCTGGAAGCTTTGTGCCCTAAGAAAGGAAAAATTTGGAATTCTTGATTAAAAAGAGGTAAGATCTGTAAGGTCTGTGCTCTGATAAAGGTAAGAATAGTTAAAATTTTTATATCTAGAAGCTTTGTGCTCTGTAGAAGTAAGATAAGTAGAAATTTTTGTTTCTAGAGTATGGATCTAGGTATGATTGATAGGATCTGTCCTAGTTGAAAACTAGGGTATTAATAGATGAAAGAATATTTTATATGAATAGATATGATAAGAATAGTAAACGATATGTTATACCTATGCATAGAAAGAATGTTTTGACTAATGAGTGGATGCAGGATCCTAGAAAGAATTTGTTGCAGGTTAGCTACCATGATCCTAGTGCGTAGTACAGAAGAGGTTGGGGATCATTTAAAAGAAAGAGAGGATTAACCCTTTGTTACAGTTGCAGAGGATCGAGATATGTGGATAAGGAATGCCTTGGTGGAAGACCTAGTTTCCTCTGTTGTAAGGCTCTAGACCATGAAGTATTGGATTGCCCTAGAATCATTGCTAAGCTTGAGAAAATGAATCTAAATCAAGAGAACCCTAAGGTAGATCCATAAACTGCGATTATGGCAGAATACCAGAAAGGATCCAAGCAATCATTTCTATAGATGAAAGAAACCATGAATAACCACCAACATGTCCGATGATCAAAGATATTCAAAGGAAAAGAATGCATCAAAGAAAGAATAACAAACTTCGACATTGACTGTGTTCTAGATGAGGAAACATAGGTGAATCTCATGAACGAGAGAACTTGGGAAGCTATAGGGAGGCATGTTATGACTCCCTCATTAGGAGGAATAGGGTTATTCAGAGGAAAACTAGTAAACCTGTGTAGAAGGCTCACCCAGATACCTATGACTGTCAATGGAAGTTCGATGAAGGAATATTTTGAGATTATTAAATTTGTTGAAGACCGTGCCTTGTTTACCATGTTAATAGGAAAACCTTGGATTGACAGAGATCAAGCCAAATGAAAGAAAGAAGAAGAAGTATTGGAGCAGAAGAAATAAGAGTTAAAATATTTCATGACCAGAAGGATCCCAAACTTGATCGAAGAACAGGAGAACAGATCGAAGCTATTTAACACTAGAAACCTAGATGTCAAAGCTACATGAACATTAGAAGACTCACAGGAGACTGAAGTACCTATCTCAAATAAATAAGAGGTGTTACCCCTGAGTCCTAGGAGAGAATCTCAACAACACGAAGTAACTAAGATCACATAAAATAAGAATCAGAATGGAAAACAAACTACCGAGATGAAGCTCACTGGAAAGAAGGCTAGAAAGCAAAGTAAGAAGAGAAATAAGTTGCAGAAGGTTCTAGAGGGAACTTCATAGACATAAAATTTGCAAAATTGGAGCTTCGTCGGGATATCATAACAACGACACATGGCACTTCACCATGGCGAAGCAATATAGCCATTGGAGATATTATAATCGTTCAATCGATGCTCCAAATGGGCAGAAAGGAAATAGAGGTTCGTCATCAAACCGTTAGAATGCGCCATAATGGATCGAACAAGAGTTAATGGAGGCTCATAACCATTGCAAGCGAACCATTGTCAAGGTACCTATTTATCTCAACACCATGCACCGAGAACACTTTTGCTAACTGAGAATTTTGAGCCCATAGACTAAGTTGCTATTGTATACAGTGATCATTGCGCTCTTGCTGATTATTGTAGTGCAGTATCTAAGATAACATGACTGGATATTATTAATCCCAAGCACGGATGTCCGACGAGCTCACCGCATTTGAAGAATCAGTAACATAAGTACTCCTCGACTTGATGATTGAGAGAGTCATTTCGATGTCTGAAGGTATCTAGGATTCATTTACAAGAGTCGTGTAAGCATCTTCGTCCACTACTCGAGCCGAACCATTGAGACCAGTAGATGAAAAGTGAACTAAGCACAAAGATGATCTCGTGAATGCCAAGCTGATTCTAAGTATTTGACCTTCCTATCTACCAACCCTGAGCAACTCAGTCAATCGAGACAGTGTGCCCAGAGAGTTTGAGTATGTTTTGGTCACTGTGTAACTCCTGAAAGGGATACGCATAGTGCGCACAGACCAAGATAAGATCACAGCGTTGAAGTTTAGTGACTTCAACCTCGGTGACAGGAAGGTATATAACATGCTCGCCCCACATAAGTATCTGACCAGGACCAAAGAAAATAACTCGAAGATCGTTCCCTAGTCATGGACCATGAACCTTGCGCAGTCCACATTGCTCAATGTCATGAAGACTCCTCGCTTTGGAAGGCACCAATAAGTGAACGCATGCGTCAAACTGCTATTGTCCTGCTACCATGGCAGATATTTATGGTTAAACTGTCATATCATAGCAGATTGGACGTTGATCAATCAGATCACAGGGCTAAGCATGCAAGGCCCTGGCCCACAAGAATTCTACCCTGGAAAAGCCATGGATCATGCTCTTGTGTAGAATATTAAATACACCTATGGAGATGTTGAGAAGGGAACATGAGGTTATGAGCTAGCCTCTATCTAGAGTGGTGCAAGGCACCTTTCCTGTTAATTGATCGCAGGAAAGCTAGTTTGTAAGAGCCAACCTACCCAAGTCACTGGATTTGTAGTCGACCTCACAGGGAAGTGCACGAAGGGCCTACAAATGAATTGGGTGAAGTACCTCATGAACTAGTTGGAACTGGACTACAAGGAAGCATAAGATCAGTGATACAAATTCCACTTCAGTTGGCTTCTTATACTGATCGCGTCCATCGCATGGGAGATGCCGAAAGGTGTGACCTTCCCAGACATCGATCACTTTGAACCTCTAGCCATGAAGTTCAGTACGCTATGGTACTCTAGCGACATGAACAAGAAATGGAAATCGAATGTCATGTTCCACACATATGGCAACCAGTTGAAGAAAAACATCTAGTCTAAACCACGTATAATCTCGAACACTCTCCACCATTTCAGACCTTTAATGAAGTTCAATGCAGACTGCCATTTCATCTATATCATAGCATGAGCTGACGAACACAAGGAACAACTGCAGTCTTACTACAAGCTAACGGAGGAGGACTTGGAGGAGATCACCAAGGACTGGTCGGCAAAACTCCTCATTACTGCAGACCCTATGGAGATGTCTGACTTAGATAGTCTATAAGCAGCGCATGATACACTTGGACCTAGCAATATAAAGAATACCAAAGAGGTCCATCATTTAGACAGGACATCCGCGAAGACTGCTTCCATCTCAGAAGAGAAAGGAGGAGAAGGCAGAGAGATAGATGGCATAGAAGTTAAACATAAGAAAGGCGAGGTTACATTGCCTAGAGACGAGGAGGACCCCTCGAATATAAGGAAGGTTTCCCCTCTGAAACCTTCTTCAAGGAAGAAATCAAAAGCATCTATGACTAAAATGTAGACCACCCTCACCTCGGACGACTTCGACTTCATCGTCGCAGCACTGAACGATGCTTCACTGGAGATAGAAGAAAAGAAATAAGCTCAGCAGGAAGAGATATATAATCGGATCATTGTTGAAATACAAGGGATGCAATAGGCACTACAGTCTAGCCGCGCAATTTCCACTGTGCCTCCACCATTGGGAACACCAGAACTGGGAGATGAGCTAGCTCAAATCCACCAAATCGTTGATACAGTCAAATCTCACCTTCGATGAGCATAGGAGGAGAAAGCACAAGCCACCCAAGATTTAGCACAAGAACAGGAAGACCTTCTAGAGAAGTGCAGTACTGCAGAACGAGAGAAGCTCACCCTCTAGGTAAAGCTCGATGAAGAAAAATATCAGTTGCATAACGAAAAGGAACAGTTGCTCGTAGAGAACTCGAAGTAATGGAAATGGTCACCAGAGCACTTCGCTCTGTGAAAGTCTTCGAAGTAAAGGCTGAAGAGAGAGTTCCACAACAGGTGGAACAACTCAAAGATGTAATTCACCAATTACAACAATGCATATCAAGCTTGGAACTCTACACTTTTCCCAAGATCCTTCAATATGTAAGAGACCAAAGGGAAGAAACTGCCTGTAGCGCAGTTGACAGACTAAAATATCTTGCCTTGGAGTGCAAGAAACTAAGTAACTACAACGCCCTAACATATGAAAACCTCACTGAGAACCCAGAGTTACAGGCGCTGGAGTTGCAACTCCAGGAAGCAAAGAAGCATGCAGACACACTATAGGTGCAGCTGAAATCTCTGTTAGCTATAGACAGAATGAAGAGGTCTCATGAGCAATGCACAACCCAGCAGTAGATCCATATGATCTAGAGAAAAGTTATGGAAGTTAATCAATGACTCCAACCTATGAAAGATAAGGAATGTCAATTTTTTACAAAGGTTGAAAGCTGAGGAGCATAGCTAGAACAAGTCATTAACGTAGTTGAACAACGCCTAGAAGGGCCAGTAAACGACACAGTGATCCAAGAGTTCACCGAGAAAGAGGTCATCGCACAACAACAGGTCGAAGTAGCTCGAGCCAAGCTTGAGGCCTTCAAAGAAGAACTGATTAGACTAGAGTGACTCATGATGATTCATAGGTGAGCGTTGGGGGCCTGTTGGCCCTTGACCAAATTTTGGGAGATTCTTGGTCATATTGACCTATGTTGGGACTTTGACAACCTATCGAAGGAGGAGCGCAAAACGAAGTGGATATCAAGGGATCTTGGCCCACTTTTGGGTCCTTTTTGGGTTTGGGGGGATAATGTAACGGGATTGGGATGTTGGCCCATGGGTTTTACCCATGATAAAAGAAGAAATCCAAGCCATATTATTAATTAGACAATGTTGTTTTTTTTTAATGAAATGCATTGAGTGATTTTGACTTGTATATTAGAAAACATGTTAAGACCATTTAGAATCTCTCCAACATTTAAATACAGTGCATAGGTAATAGATATAAAACAAAAGTTCATGCAAGAAGCACAAGTGGAGAGGAACACCACAAAATCCATGATTAGAGCATTCAAAACCTCTCCAAAATCCAATTGCAATGCAATGGAAAGGTTAGAGGGAGACAAGAGGATCACATAAGTGGGCGTTGAACTACACATTATCGAGATGAGAGGAAACACTATGGTAAAAAATAAAAAAGGAAAGAATATCCTTTCATTCTACGAAAATGACAAACTCTTATGATTTAACCCATCACACTTCTTCCACGAGAGGAGGGTACAATAGAAAAAGAGAAGCAAAAAAGAAAGAAATTCAAAGGCTAAGGCTATTATATTCAATGGTGCATCTATGACTATCCAAGAGGCTAAAGCTTGGCTTTTGAGAACGAGGAAGTGCTTCATGTTTAAATAGAATGTATAACCTTGTTCCCTTATATGTTTAGAGTTTCATATGTAGCTTATGCAATTTTTTTTTTTCCTTGAACATATTTTCAAGTCTTTGGATAAATTTATTTGCCTTCTTTAACCCTCACTCTGAGAAAGAAGGTTTGCCTCAAATTTTTTACATTTAAAGTTTTTTAGAAAAATTGTGTTAATTTAAGGAGGTATAAGATTTTTAATTAGGTTGTTCCCCAATCATTGGATTAAGTACCAAAGATTAGACCAGAAGATTGAAGGTTTTTTGTTTATGACTAAACCCAAATCCAATCCACATTAGTTCACAATAAACCAACCATCTCAAGATGATTATACCCATTAGTTTAACAATGATTCTTAACCTTGGATGTTTTTACGGGTGTAGAAGAACTCTTGGGCCAATGTAATGGTAATCACCCAAAAGGCATAGGGCGATGGGAAATCATTTTACACTATGTCGTTCAAGCTTATTATACCCATTATTCTAACAATGATTCTTAACCTTGGATGTATTTATAGTTATAGAAGAACTCGTGGTCCAATGTTAATGGTAATCACCCAAAAGGAATAGGGCAGTGGGAAATCAGTTTCTACTATGTCGTTTTTTTCCAAGCATAAGGTCACAACCACTGTGAAGGTGCCAATGTCACTTTCCTTAAACTCCTCTTCTCAATTTTGTAACACGGGGCATGCTCTCCACCCCCTTTTGACACTCTCAAGGGTTTTTGTCTCTAGAGGAAGCTATAAAAAAGTCCACACCATGTCAGATTATTTTGTTCATGTTAACTTTAAATCCCATCCTCTTGAATATTTTGATGTTCTCCTAGGGAAAGTCATAATTCATATTTGTAAAATATGAATTTTACCATTATCAATGAAAATAAAACCAATATGAATTTTACCCTAAATAATACCTGGTTACCAATTTCCCTATACTTAAATAAATAATTTCATAATAAGCCTACTGGTTCATATGGTCTAATTAATCCTAGCCCATAGTGCCATGTTAGATACCTCACATCTCTGAACCCATTTTAACCTCAAAACAACCAACCGTGAAATTGTGTTTAGCGCACTGCGACCGGACAAGTAAAATTTATGTACAGTGATAAATAAATGAAGTTTGAAAATCTACTCTTCTCAACTTTGAGAAGGAAGGAGAAGAATCACCAGCCGAGCCAAATTTTCCTTAGTTTATGAGCCCACAGTCCATTTTCATCAAGGAAAAGATATTGAATCCCAACAACTACGAACTGTCATGTCGTTGAAAATGAAGAAGAGAGGACATCAACAACAACCACCTATGCAACCGACGTCGAGCAATGACAACAAGCAAATCTGATGATCCTCCTCATTCGTCGAGTGAGTTGAAGATATCACGGTCAAAACTATGTGAGTTGATGAAATCCCTGGGTGGGCATGCCATATAGGAAGAGGTTGGCACCATGGTTTTTGTAGCTGAATTGGATGGAGATGGTTACATTGATCTGTCAGATTTTGTGGCTCTCAACACCGACCAGAAAGTGAGCAACTTGTGCAGAATTCAAGACTTGAAATAAGCATTCAATATGTTCGACATGGATGGGAATGGATCCATCTCTCCCTGTGAACTTCATCATTTTTTTACAAGCCTTCAAGAGAGAGGCCTGGTAAGCTCGTTGAATCTCTTCACTATATTGTTTGAAGAAACTCCAATTTTTTTGTACGAGGATGAATTTATTATGAAGTAAAATTTATGTCTTGGTGAAACTCGGGCATTGTGCTTTTAAAACATTTTCATTTCATTCCATATTGTTTAAACTCACTTCATTATGAGTTTCCTATATATTGAATCTGCAAAGATGCACAGGATGTGCAATGGCAATGACATTTAAAACCTAAAATCTCAAGTGACATTTTTTAAACCTTTGACCTTAAAATCCTAAATGACACTGAACTTTGAACCCTAAACCCTAAATCTGAAATGACACTGATATTTCAAATATATACCTCAAATATCAATGACACCGTCCTTTAACCTGAACTTTAATGATGAAACGAAGATTGTGTTACTCCAACACGAATTAATGTGGTAGGATTGATGATAGATTAAGGCATTTTGTTAACATGTTTGGATTAACAACCCAATGTTGTTTTCATTGTTGTTGTTAATAGTAAGTACCATTGGGGCATATTATCACTGGTGATGTTGAGAAGGTGTCAAGTCACCCATCAGAGCTATGTTCCTAGAAATGGGAAACAAGAATGGAACATAAACACAGCCTGGTCACACTTGTGATAACACAGCCTACTTGTGATGAGGTGGGGTGAAAGTCCAAGGGATTTTGGCATGATAGATACCCGTCCTTTCGGGTTTTGTTTCGTGAAGAACTTCCAAAACAAATTTAGCAAATCAAAATAAAATATTTTAACATAATTATTAATAACTTAACGAGGGACAAATTTAAATCCTCGTGTTTCCACAATCCAGAGTTACTATTTACTTGTCAGTTGTTCATTTTTTGTGAGATTACATTAGATACTTGGAAGTAGAAGAAAAGAAGATTCATGGCATGAGATTTTAGTTCCAATTGGCATGGTTTTGACTTCTACCTAGCATAAAGCTCGGGGCTATTGGAAATGGAACTTGGTAAGTTGGTAGTAGAAGACGAGAAGATGCACGGCATGAGATTCTAATTGCAACTGGCCTCGTTTTGAATTCTACCACAAGATTGGGGCTATTGAATATGGAACTTCTCACATGTAGGCAATTTCAATATCTAAAAGTAAATTTCTAGCTTTTTGTAGATGTTAAATTTGTAGAAATTAATAAATTTTAGTTTTATTGTAAATAGAGTTTCTTGACAAAATGATATGTGACATGAAAATAAAAAATATTCAAAGGTCACATATTTCACCCGTTTAAATATTAGGGAGGCTTAGATTATATTGTAAATCTTACAATGAAAGAGAGTGAAATGATGGCACACCCCAAGACATTCTTCTCAAAGACTATCATAGTCTACAGACCAGTGCAATGTTGCCCCATGTCAAAATATGTTTGATCAAGTGGTTTTCATTTTTCCAAAAAAAAATTAAAGTACACTTCAGGGACTTAAATTTGTAAATTTCTACTCTAACTTAATTTGCACAATATAATATATCTTGCCTGCCATGACAAAAATCCCAGTAGGAAGCAATTCTTTTCCACAATTCATACTGTGAGTAAGTGTGATCAGTACTTTCTGGTAAGAACTTGAAATATGTATTTGTACTTTAAGAGTGAACTTTGTGAAGTACATCTAGAAAGAATGAGAGTCTATTGCAGATGATCAAAATTAACTTAACTAGAGTCTCTTAACAGAATCCGGTGTCAAATTGCAAGCATTGTAGCAAAATCATATTGGTTTATTTGAATTTGTTTTCTCATTTTTACTACATAAAAGCTGATTGGCCTGAGAATCTTTGAATTTTTATTCACTAGATATAACATATCTCCAAATTGTCCACATGTTTTCAAGTTAAGCAATTCAATCCCCTGTAATTACTTCAAATTATTTAGCTACCTTTGTTATGCTTTTATATATGTCTCGTCAAAGGTCACAAGGAAAATTATGCTACTGCCCAATTCACAATACTTGTAGCATCCATGTATGCTAAATCTTTAAGGCCCCTTGTAAGTGTTGCATTCTCACATAGTGAATCCAAATAAAAAATAACATTCTATAGTCCAATTTACTATTTCAATTCATGAATTAGGAATGAATCAATGACACTTTATTTGGCTTGTTGTTAACTGCACTATGTCCAGACAAGAAGGTTGAGAATATTCTTATGAGGATTACAAAATAAGGCCATGATTGTAAGAGTGGTGTAGGGATAAATTTTCTTCAAGGCACTTAAAATATTAACTAATCTTCTTTTGTTGGTCATATAGGTGCCTGCCATTGGTGTCTTCAAGCTCATTCTATTCCATAATCATATGATAATGATGAACACATCTGATAATTAAACAAATGAAACGTTTTGTGTGTTTAACACAAAAATTTCGTGCAGATTCATGTAAGAATCTCTTCGGACATCCTTATCTTGTAAATTTTGAAGCCTCTGCTGTTGTTTCATATTTCAATGGAGAAAAATTGAGTAGTATTGTGTAGGAATCGCTCAAAACAACTTTATTTTTTTAATTACAAAGAAGTTGTTGTTGCTTCCTTCTCTCGATGGAGAAAAAACTAATTGTTGTTGTTTAAATTTTGGCGTAGATTCATGCAAGAGATGATTAGAACAATTTCTTCATCGAAAATTTTGTAGTTCTGATTGATTCGAACTGTGGAAAAGACTATGCTTTCTTAGTATGGCTTTAGGATGAAGTGATTTAGTTGGGAAAAGAAGTTTATTCTTTTGTTTGATTCGGTGGATTTTTGTTGTGGAAGCTTAAATCGTAAGAAAGATGGAAAAATCATGGGAAAAGGCAGTTGAGGCTTCTAGGGGTGGGCAACCTTTGGCTAGCTTCATCAAAAAAACCCTTGGCCTCTCTCTTCTCTATTAAAGGGTGATCCAATATTATTTGTTTGACCCCCTTTATAGGTATCTTGAATTTTGATACTAGAAAAAGTAACTCTAATATGTGAAGCACATTGAAAGGAAGGCATCCTTTTATCTTGAAATATACTTGAGTTGCATGCAAACCAAATACTCAAAGAAGCCAAAAATTGAAGGGATATATATTATTTAAGATCCTTATTTTGCATCCAGTTTTCGAGACACTCCCCTACAGATTTACCATTCCATTTTCCCTCACAGCTAATGATAAATTCTAGTTCTACCCAAATTGCCTTTGCATATAAACAATTATTCAATAGATGGTTGATCGCTTCCATTTCCTTCTTGCATAATGTATATCTTCTAGGTCCCTATCGATTATGACTTTGAAGCACTTCCAGGTCCCTGTTTTTTATGTATCCCATGGAAAACTACCTGGGCACTTCCTCTCGTTCCAAGAATGGTACCCAGGGTAAACCCTAGATTCTTTAGGGCATGAGGTTGGGTCAACAATTTATGATATAACATATATAGCTCATAAACAATTGGTGCATTAAGAGAAAACATGACATACAGTGGGATTTGAACCCAAGTGGGGAGGGTAACAACTTCTGATCACAACCACTCGAGCTACACCCAATTGATGAAAAAATACACATGGTTCCTTTTTAACTAGCCAATGTACCCATTCCACAACCCAATTTCCAGTTTTTATATGCTTATATCCTCCCTTGTTTTCCACCTCTACTTCCATAATTTATTAGAAGGATTCATTCCTTGAAATATCTTATGGATGCCTATACTTTGCATCTTTAAAATTTTCCATTGGTAGTTTATACACGTCACTACTTTTCACTGAGGGATCTGCTCAGATCCTCACTTCCTCTCCATTTCCAATTTTCCATTGTAACCAATTGCCAGCTAAAAGAAAGGACAACGGAATGACCTTTCACATTCAAGACATGTTATTAGAAGATTTATTACCCTTTTCTTGTTCATTCTTCTACTGAGAGAGGAGCAATATATTTATGGACCACTGCCTGACTCCACAAAATATCTTTGGCTATTAGCCTCCACACACACTTGTTTGCCAAAGCCCTCCCGAAATAAGTGAATTTTCTTAAGCCCCCATCCTTCTACCTCCTTACGCTTGGCTAATTCCTACCATTTAACTAAAAGGATCCCATTAGTTTCCCTCTTTCTTGTCCACAAATTTAAAACATTTCTTCTTGATAACCTCCAACCCCTGTTTTGGGATAAAACCTACTGATTTCCAATAAACATGTATTGCCTCTAAGACAAACTTAACCAATGTAAGTCTACCTCCCAAACTGAGCCAATTGTTACACCACTTCTTGGTTCTAGACTCAATCTTATCAATCAACCATCATTAGTCTATTTTTCTCTATTCAATTGGTTTTAGCTGGAAACCTAGGTACTTGAAGCCTTCTTGGAAGGCCATTATTTGAAAAAAAATTATTTGTAGAACAAATCTTCTTTTCTCCTCCTCTACCCCATTAGGAAAAATTGAAGATTTGTAGAACAACTCTTGTTTTGTACTCCTCTGCCCCATTAGGCACAATTGAATATTTAACATATTAACTTCCATACATGTAACTGTATTGTAGAGATCCAAATCTCTTTAAGGTTTAGTACATCTCTTATGGACCCATCACAAAAGAGAAATACATCATCAAAAAAAGGTATATTGAGTCAAGCGAAATGAACTTCATATATTTATACCTCCCAAAGATCCTGTTCTTTTGGCCTCTTAAATTAATCTTCTCAATCCTTCTGGAATCTGTAGTAATCAAGAACAAAAGGGGTGACATTGGGCACCCTTTATTTAATCCTTTGAATGGATAGAAAAACTATGATGTCAAGCCATTAATTAGTGAAATATGGAATGTAATAATATCATATATAATTCTCTCTATATTTCTATATATTAATAGTGGAAAAAGGGAAATGGGAATAATCTTAATGGAAAAGTACTACTATATACACCAGATTTGATCAGTACCGGGTTGTGGTAAACTGTTGAATATGCAATATGAAGAAAGGATCACAACACGATGGATATTTCTCAATGGTGTTAATCAGTGCCATATATAAGCATCACCAATCAGATCTCAACATGTAATGGGATTCAGAGTAATAGGAATCACCAAGTAAGTGATCTATAGGTCATAAGTCATAGTGGATTCATAAATTCCACTCATTTCTTCATCAATGGATAAATCTAGTATTACTTGTACATGATATCAAACAATTCCTTGATTTCACCAAGATATTATCAAGAATATATACCATTAGAAACATTTCCACACTAATAACATATATTCTATTAGTGTACATTACATGTGTTAAGCCCATAGAGAAAGAGAAAGAGCTAAGACTGAACTAAACTCAAGATATTACTACTACTTATTAGGGAAAGACCTTAAAACCACAGACTAAGGCAAGCCAATTATTACAATTTGTCCAATTTGTCCCAATTATTCCAATCCACCTTGTCTCCAAAGATGAAGTTATCTGACTTGAACATGTATACATGGTTACTAGATCAAACACTGCCCTGTTGGGTATGTGTTATATTCTTTGCACGAGTAGTAGTGTCTGAGCATCTACGTCGAGCGCGAAGGGGGGTTAGAGGGGGGTGCAGGGGTTCGGGGGCAGCGCCCCCGAAATTTTTTTTTTTAGGACGACATATTTCCGGGACCACATGATATTTAGGTGGTTTTTTCGGCACATAGTTTTTTGCCGATGGTTTTCTATTTCTGGTTAAGGAATTAGGGTTTTGGACTAATCCAGGTCATTGGGTTAGGGTTTTGGATGTCGCTGGCTCCTATATGTATATTGTATTGTAAAAAATGTAACACAATGTATGAATATAATATATGTTGTTTTCCCGGTTTGGGTTTCCAGGTGAAAAATCTCTGTGTAATGTTTGTATTTGCCATTGTATCTTTTCTGTTCTTTTCTTAATATCAGTTTGCAGTAGATATTGTACAAGGTTAGAATTTACATTTAGTATCAGAGCTTTATTGGCTTCAGGGGGATGCCTTTGTCGTCAAGGGTTTGGCTCGGGACTGTGATAAGCCTTGTTA
>SNQJ01S0008407.1:158282-173653 GCA_010110895.2 Picea sitchensis | reverse complement strand
TCAAAAGATTGTTTTACCTATAACACTAGAATTATTATTGGGGCTAGAAAAATATTTGCAATTTTTCTTATGCTATTGCCCCAATCCATCAGAGTCTTGGAATCTCCAATGACCTGCATATGTTTCTATATTTTTTCCTTTGTAGTATTAATTATAATTCAAAGGGAATAAAACTCAACTCTATTGTTGGTACCTTAACATACTTCATAAGAAAATAGTGGGAAGAATTAATATGCAGAATATCTCTTGGCCCACACATACATGGATCCCCTTAACAAGCTTTGTCAAAAAAACCCCAAGATTTTTAATAATCAATGTTAGGTTCCTTTAGAACTCTCTATAATTTTTCTTCTAAAGGATTCCAACTGCCTTTGAAAGAGACCCTTATCTCTTGTTAAGATTGTGTTAGAAAAGGGTAAAGAACATACCACATCACTTAGTATTAGTTCCATAAGTAAGCATGAAGCTTAGTTTGAACACTATCATATATGTAATCCTTATAGTAACTAGAATTATATGATTACTAGCATAGGTAAAGTAATCCCATTGAATCATATCCTAGATAAATGGAATGGTAATAGCTCGTTATAGAGTATATAAGGAATATGGAATAACTAGCCTTTGTGATAACACTACTTAAGCTATCAAGTTGTTGAATAACATGGTACTCATAGTAAGCTTATGATTATTGAATGACTCTAAACTTCATCATACAGGTTATGATATCTCAACTCTATTTATTACGTAAATACAATATTCGTAAGAGTAAAGGTAATGGTGATTTGTTCACTAGTCTAACAAGCTTACTAAAGGTCTATGTTTCCATAACAATCACTAGTATGTATACCCTTATTACTAGTTTAAAGAGGTAAAGAGTTGTAATCAATATGAAATTCATGTAAAGCACATAATACTGGTGTTTATTACTCAGCCTGATTGGCTTCTATGGAGTTTAATCACACGTATATCTCCCTAATTAGTATAGTTGTTTGTTCACATGAAGTAAGGTATAAAGTATAGGCAAGTGCTATAATCTCTTTCACACTACTCTAATTATCTCTATTCCACACATTTTACATAATTAGTGGATACTTGATCTCCATAAGTATGGTTTATGTGTTACGAATAGTCTCTGTGATAAGTTGAGCTACTGTCACTAGTCTAATCATGAAGCTTGATTACTCTATTCAACTAGTCTGATGCTTACTTTTTCTGATTAACTTAATGTAATTGATTAGGTTAGGATTGCTAACAAAGCTTTATTATGCAAATAAGGGTATCGTAATAACCATAATGAATATGGACTCTACAAGCTTGTACTATTCATATATAATAACAACATGATGTCTCCTATATTACTAAGCTTCTAGTGTTTATCTAGCAATAACCTTTATGGGATTCACAGTATTCCAACATCAAATTATGTGTGATCCTAGTTATAGTATCATTCCCATTAAGATAGAATATGGTACAAAAGTGTTTACAACCTATAAAATTGTTATACTAAGCTATGGTTCTTCTCCATCTTAATTAATATCATAATAAAGAAACATCTATTAAAGTGATAAGTAAGAATGGTTACTACCACTTGCATGGTTAATCTTCATAATAATGATACAAGTCTCTATTTGATTAATCATGATACCTTTGTTCCCTAATAAATGTGATGCTTTGTATATTCAATGAAATGTATATGGTGGTGTATCTCTATTTGATTAATCATGATACCTTTGTTCCCTAATAAATGTGATGCTTTGTATATTCAATGAAATGTATATGGTGGTGTATCTCTCTATAATAGGTAAACACTTATGATTAGTTACATAACCTTATTGTACCTCCCTAATTAACACCATAGTAATAAAATGGGAAATAGACATAGATAGGGCTATACCATTACTAGTGTTATAYGTAATAACCCTAATTACTAACACGATTGGATTCAGCTTAAGTGATACAAGATTGATTGAGTAGTGTGCTTATAAGAAGTGTTACCATGGATAATGAGATAGCTTATATGTATTATGTATAATGAACACCATTGATTAGAGATACTGCAATCAAGAGGCTCCAATAAACATAGGTGTATACAAGCATATGTAACCATGATCGTAATAGTTATGGGTAACACATTGTCATTAATGCAGTCAGTACGAGTGATTAAAATATTCATGAATCTAGTTGGGAGCACTAGTAACCGCTAACTAGAAATCAATATTGCTCAAAGAAAACCTGAATGAAGCAGACACCAGTAACTCGGCGATCGATAGCTTGCAAACTGGCAAGCGTGATAACATACAGATGGCTGCAGATAGGAGCCACACTCCTCTCCTCCTTTATCCAACCCTGACGTGAGCTCACTTGAATGGTAAACCATCATGCATGTGTCTTCTCCACCTTCCACCCACCTACTCTTAGTCTATGGAGTTAGATCCATTCAACAGGAAGGCCCTATCGGAGGGATATGTCATGCCGCACGATACTACTTGAAACATCTTCTTTACATGAATAGGATACTGATCTTAAATTGGAGATGGCCGCCCCAACCCCCAAAGGAAGGAGTTACATTTTGGTCCCCCTCCATTTCACGTCTTTCCTTACATAGTTTGGTCTATCAATGAATGATAGGAAACTACTTGATTGAAGGTTCAAACAGGGACGAAGATAGTAAGTTTTTTGTTCTTCCTCGTGGTTAGGGAAACACACACACCTCTTGCTTGTCTGGCCCAATTATTTCTCTAACTGGCTTGATTGATCGATTGAGGGAATCATATAGTCAGAGTTCATGCCCACCATATATCCCCCCATTTTCTGTGGTATTGACCACATTTTTAATCCTTATTCTCATTTAAGTAGGCTGGTACAGTATGGAAAGTTATGGGAAAGAGTATGTTATAGCATTTCCAATTCGCGAATTTCTCATGATCGCCATGTCTCGCATGCCAGATATTTCACTATTTCATATTCTTCCTAAAATCATGCTAATCCCTATGTTGTGCGGAGATGACCATATTATATTCGCCGAGGTACCCACTCTTTGTAAGAGCCTTGTGCAGTAAACTCCCTACGGGTGGATCGTCCATCGTCGTCAAATTGAGTAGTCCCCATGATGCTCTCATATATATATGTATATATATAATGGTAATTAGAGGGTGATAGAGAGGGTAAGTATTGTATACATCCCAGTGGTTCGGATTATAGTAGTTATTAGGGAAGAGTAGTTCATAACGAGACTGAGCCTCGAGAACAAAGCAGTGGAAACTTAGATATGTAAATATTATAACTAGTCTCTATGGCAACAACATCGTAGAGCCCAGCTCTTGTATCGACTGGCATCCGGAAAGGAGACCTTGTTTCACTAGAAAAGGATACCTTGTGTCACTAGAGTGGAAGTTAGTTTCATGGAGTAAGGGGCCTTAGAGACTGCCTTTTTTTGAAGTCTTAAGTGCTACTTGACTAGTTGTACCTCCTTGGACTGAATTATCCTTATGAATATTTGTTCTACCATATTCCATAATACAACCTTTACTAAGAGTCCTTTCCATTAGTGCTCCTTTATGTCCTTTCAAGACAATTTCCTACCCATTATCTATCAATACAGGTTCATAATAACTGAAAAAAATTTGAAGAGATAATCCCATTACCTCAAGTGTTTCCATTGTATATATACCCTTGTTTGATCCTGACATAAGGATATCTTCATGCCTCTTTTCTATTCCTTCTTTTTCATTCTACAATTTCCTTTTGTCTTCAGACTGTCTGCCATCTTTTTGCCAAGTCCTTTTGGATTTATCGTCTTCAACTTCCATAGTAGTCTTCAATAATTTTCCATATTCATTGTCTTTGAAAAAATGTTCAATTAAGAATTGTTCTATTACAAACATCTCTTCTAATAACAAACATATGGACTAGGTTTTCATGTGGAAGAGAAATTTAGGTCCAACCCCTTGAGGAAGGTTATGTGCTTATGTTGAATCTCTTACACCCATGTGTAAATGGATAATGGTTCTNTGTTCTATTACAAACATCTCTTCTAATAACAAACATATGGACTAGGTTTTCATGTGGAAGAGAAATTTAGGTCCAACCCCTTGAGGAAGGTTATGTGCTTATGTTGAATCTCTTACACCCATGTGTAAATGGATAATGGTTCTTTGTTTTCTTAATTGGTAAAGAAGGTAATTCATTGGATGGTTTTATGGGCTCTTGATTGTGATACGACGTTATCTCATTTTGAAGCCCACATTCCCACATGTGAAAGAAGATGTTGGGTCTTTCTTACATGCTTGGTGAAGGAAACCCTAACCCATTTGAAGAACAATTGAAGATTGCATAGCTGATTTTGAGCAGAAAAGAGAGCATTGAAGGGCCTTTGGTGGCTAGATGTTGCACCAAAGCCCCTCTTTTCCCCTCATTTGAGAAAATTTTGTTGAAGCATCTTGTGTTATACTTAAGTGCATTTTTTGGAGATTTATCTATTGGATGTTTTCTCTTTATTTTTGGTGGATGTTTCATGAAAATGGGTTTTCTTAATGGTATGTACCTTATATTAAGAATTTTCATTATGTTTCATGTGATGTTACTTGGGATATCTTGGTGAATACTCTATTAGAGTAATAGTTTCATGTTAACTTTGTCTACTTGAACAATCTTTAAACCCTAAGGAAGAATTGAGAGTGATCATACCCTTCCCTTGTCTTATCCATCTTAACTCATTGAAGCATTCAAGGATTTCCTTAATGGTTAGGAGTGGATATCCCCTTAAGGATTTTATTTGCTAGAGTTTAGTTCTAGGGGTTAGAAGTGGCTATCGCCATAGGGTTTGAAACATAGTTGTCTTGATCTTGTGCTAGTATCTCTTGAAGGGATAGGATGCCACCTAGTTTTTATGAGGGGATAAACTCTAGGGTTTTCTCTCTTAGGAGGTTGACCTAGCCTTATGAGGTGATAATCCTATGATAGACTTTCAAGTCTTATTTTTCCCTCAGTCTCCACTGAAGTGCTACATTAACTCCATATGCCCAATGAAAATACATTGATATTGATACCTCCAAGTACTTTCTTCAATAGTCTAAATCTACCCAAACACATTTTTCTCGAACTTCACTCTCCACATTGAGATTCCTTCCCCTAATTCCTCACAATATTAATTGAGGGAAACCCCTTTCAGTTAGAGGACAACTGGATTGAAGTGAAAGAGGGTTGGTGAGGTGACAGGGGACTTCCCTCTAAGTTACGCATAATTTCACTTGAGCTTTCGGACTTTAGCTCAACAATTGTGAGTTCATGTGATAACACACCCGATACATATCCTAGTGATCCTAAACCTCAGTAGAGAAGACCCCCTTTACCATTGGAAGTTAGTCCTCCTCCTCAACCAACCTTGCCTAAGATTGATCATATAGGTTTAAATATTGATATGGCTAGTATCTTAGCAAATGTTAATATACCTGTCCATCTCAGTATTGATATTGTAATTTTTTTTTAAAAACCTACAACACAGTTGCTATTGCGGCTTCTTGGAGTGTCTCTCATATAGAAACCACGTCATAGATGATTCCTTGTCATGTCTCTCTTTCCACCTCTAAGACGTCTCTCTTGCCACCTCCAAGACGTCAATCTTGCCACCTCCAAGATGTCCCTCTTGCCACCTCTAAGACATTTGTCTTGCCACCTCCAAGAGTGTCACTCCCATAGAAACCACGTCGGAGCTGATACCTCTCTACGTCTCTCTTACCACCTCCAAGATGTCACTCTTGCCACCTCCAAGACTTCGCTCTTGCCACCTCCTATACGTTTCTCTTTCCACCTCCAAGATGTCTCTCTTGTCACCTCCAAGACATGGCAAGAGTGATGTCTGGGAGTTGGCAAGAGAGACGTCTTGGAGGTGGCAAGAGAGACGCCAAATATGGGGTTTGGACAATCAAATATGAGATGACACGTGTCTGCATGAAACGTCACAATAAAGATGATATCTATGTTGTTAGAAAAGCGATGTCATGTGAAACGATGTTTGAGGGGGTTCGATGTTTTTCATTCTCCCAACAATATAAAGTGGCAATTGCATCGAACACGTCGTCGAAATTTGACCCAAATGTACTAGTGTAAATTGTGATGGTTGAGATGGAGGATTAGTAGATTGTGTAAATACGGTTGTATGAACGACTTGACTGTTGACAATTTTACCGATGGAACGACCAACTAAATAACTTGGTGTGTGCATGTGCGTAAATAGTGAAGTAGGAATATTACCTGACCCATGTCCAAAGGAAGATGTATGCGCAAGTGGTTGGTACAGGGTTACATGTTTCACCGAATTTTCTAGTAAAGAGGAAGCACCAGCAATATCGAATATACGAGTTGTGGAAAAAGATAAATTCCCAAGTCCTTTAAGAAAACCAAAATATGACAGGTTCACGCTAGGAGATCGTGTAGGGGTTGAACTGGATGGTAAATAGTAAGAATTATAGGAATGATAATATATTGTATATGGTGGATTGGTGAATGGTAGGCCAAGTGGATCATTAAAAAGAGGATTCATGTAATATGCAAGTATTTCTACAAGGTTGTGACTGGTTCTTCTATGTGATGGCCACTTCTAGGAGGTACACTCCCAGTCTCAAAAGATTGATCTCCAATCATTCCTTCATTAGAAACATTATGTTGAGGTTCTTGAGGGTTAGGTTCCATACCTTGTATACTTTGAAATTTTTTATCCTAAGGCCGACTATGAAAGTAAAAGAAACACACCCTTATGAAAAGTAAAAGTAATCAACCAAGAAATAATAGGTTCAAGGATTTTCTGAATATGGGATTTGAATACGTCAGTGAAGAAATGAGAAACCATTAGCTTTACCTCCACATAACATCCTTTCTTGGCACAATCAACCCTCGTTTTCGCAGGATCACCCTCCAAGGGTATTGATAGTGTGATATGATGCCTGGCCTAGGTACTGTCGGAATCCCCCCACAATCACCTCTATAGATACCTAGGAAAGGCCACTAGTGTTACCAACTCGCAGTTAGCCTTTGGCTGGGTACAATCGACAGTCAGGTCCAAACTTATGGGAAAGATATGAAATTTTGAATCTCTTCAAGAGATCTAAAGACACGTTGACTGGTAAGACTCCTTAGGACCTCGAATAAATTTGGGATTCACAAAGCACCGAGACCAAATGAAACGAATGGTTTCTCAAGAAAAACCTCCAATATACACTTTGTTCGCTATGATTGGTCAAGATTTGGAGGGGTAATATCCACTTCTCTTCTGCACATGACCTCGTGTTTATCCCATGTGTGAGAGGGGGTTCATGGATATGCTTATACAAATGTTGGATTTGTACACTCTCTAGTGTTCTACAGTCTATTTAGTAGTCTTGGACGATTTACTCACTTTACCTAGTCTAAATACCCTAATATTGTACTATTGTTGGTGTGTTAAAACCAAAAAATGTTCTAGTTGATTTTATTAGCGTGTGATTGATTTTAATGGATTTTTACTCAAAGGGTTCACAGAGATGATACTGATGATGTGACAGATACCCGATTCCAATATAATGCAAAAGAATGATATGCAGTCTATTATTTTCTATGAATTATATGTATGGTAAGGAGAATATTTATATTCTTCGTATCACAAGTAAGAACTCAAGAATATGAAAATTTCAATTTCAAGGATCAATACGATTCTAAACAACCAAGAAAAAATTTCTGAAAACCGAAATGCACATGAAAAACTGCCTCTTCTTCCAAATGTGTACTGAAACCAATTATTAAGAAATAAAAAAAAACTTCTTTTTTTGATAATGAATGCAAGGAGATATGTAGACTTTTTCACTTTTTAACTTTCAAGAGAAAAGAAAGAGCTCTATGTTCAACACAAAGAAATGCGAGAAAAAAAATCAATCAAGCAAAGTGCACTGAAAAATATGAGAACTGAAAGACAACACATGTGATACAAATTGTTCAATCAAGGACTCAAAGATATAAAGGAGAATGAACATAAACACTCATGAAAACCCTCAAAACACGAGGAAGAAATAGGGTTGTGGTGAACGAGAGAGTTTTAATCATCTAGAAAAGAGAGATGTTTCAATGAAGACAAAAGTGATTACAACCAATCAACCAATGCAAACTCAAAAGAAGGGAATAAAAACGAGTGATAATGTCAAGTTCTCAAGAAAGAAAAGTCAGAGACAAACTAGGATCCTCTAGGCTAAAAGACTAGGCAAGCGCAGACACACATGAAACATGGAAAGAGGATGAGAAAGAAATAAATGAAAATATTTCAATAAAAGAGATGATAAATATCATCCAAACATCTAGAGATGATCACAAATACGCAAAAAATATCGTCAAACAGTCACAAAGAAACTGAACAAAATATGAGAAAAGGAAAAAATCAGGGTTCAAAAACTAGCTTGCTATAGGAGGATGCTCCTCTAGAATGGTTGACAGGAAATCCAAGGGGTGATGCAATCTCCCTAACGTCCTAGAAAAAAGTGTCTAGGATGCTCTATCACGTTTAGACAAGGGGTGTCCAAGGGGTAAGGGACACTCTGCAGAGGTTCTGAAGGATCAAATTTGACAAAATTTCTTAGAAAAAATTAGAGTTTTGATGAGAAGAAGGGTGCCAAAGAAAAATAAGCAAGGTGTAGACAAATTGAAAGGATTAAATGGATATAAACCTAAAAATAAATAGATATTTCTCCCCAGTATGGTCTCAAATTTACTATGGTGAGAATTCTCCCCATGTAGACATGTTGAGTTCCCCTCACTTTGGTTTCCTACAAGTGAGACAACCTCTAGAAAATGGACACTAACATACTCATAACTAACTATCCTATTTTCTTTCAGGAGGGTTGATAGAGAAGGAGAGAATGTATATACACGTTATTTCTGACATTTTTCCTTGTCACTCCAATGGTTGAGCTCCAATCCAAGCAGATCCCACACAAATTCAAACCTGCAAGAACAGAGAAACCTCCTACTACTACTATCTATGATTAGGTAATAGAAACCCTACCTATTGATAAGTTACATAAAGTGATAAAATGAACAATAAATGGATAAGATAGTATAAGAGAAATAGGACAAGTTCTTATATTCAATGAAAAGAAAGAAGTTTAGAACTTGATGATGTTGCAATCCTCCAAGATTCCTTCTTCATCCCTTGAACATGAATCGAAATCAAATTCTTCACAAAGGTTTGGCTCTCTTTTAGAAGACCATAGTTTTGATGTAATCCTCCTTTTACACCCCCCCTCTCACTATGAACTAGCCTGGTTATATAGGTGCAGTAAGGGATAACCACTAGGATAAACTAGGAGTGTAGTTGAGGATAAGGTAGAATAGGTTAGGATTTGAGTTATCTTCATGGTTATACTTTCTCCAATATAGGATGGAATAAGTCGTGAATCATATATTGATGAAAACAAGAAAAAAAACATAGGACCATCCACAACTTCCTTGAAGATTCCCCCTAGATTCATGGATATTGACCAAATCTTCCTAGACACTCCCCCAGAGAGGTGTCCAGGGCATCTAGGACCCCCCCCCAGCATTATAACAGGAGTATGGATTCCCCCCTTACATGTAAAGTGGGCATCCATGGTCAAACAAAGGCAGGACTAAGTGGAAAACGTTAGATTGGATGGTTTTAAAGGTGTCTTCTTCTTCTTGATGCTCAATGAGATGTAATGGATAATTATTGCATTGTGTTGAGGTGGAGATACTTAGGAAAAGTGCAACAAATAAACTATGAAACTTAGTAGAATGTACCATGGAATTTGTGACACTTACAAAAGTGAATTGCGACACTTTATGACACTGAGAAAAGTGTGACAAAATGGTGTATAACACCGATCTACCATGAGAACTGAACTTGTGACATTGAAAGTTCAAGAAAATCCTTAAATGCAGTGCACTACCCAACTAATCCAACACCTAAATCTAAAGTGAAACATCAGCTTATCCTTATATTACCAGGTCCCAGATCCCCTATGTTCCTCACAACAACTAGCATACACACACACACACCCAGAAACAACGACATAGTCAAACCCACCTCCCCCGAGAATTGATTTTATGACTTTGAAAGTTAAATAAAATCCTTAAAGGTGGTGCACTAACCATCTAAGCCAACACCTGACTCTAAAAGTGATGCGTCGACTTAGCCTTCTATTACTAGGGCCTAGAGCACCCAAGTGTCGCACAACGATGAATACACATGCACCCAGAAACAATAAGATAGTCACGCCGACCTCCCCCGATAATTCAACTTGTGACTTTGAAAGTTAGAGAAAAATCTTAAAGAAAATGCACTAACCAACTAAGCCAACACCTTACTTTAAAAGTGAAGTACGGGAAAGTATAATTTACATTCCAGAAAACTATAAGTTAATCTTCCATTCATATTTATCTAACAAATGAAATTTAGTATATCTATATTTATGGAATATAAGTGATAATTAAGGTAGTTGATTATGTATTTACTGATATAAAATTTGTTACATGTATGGATGCACTAATAATGAAGTAATATGTTAGTGTTTATATAAAATAAAATGATGTGAGAGCCCTCGGATGGGGTGTTAGTGCAGGGCATGTGGCGGAGGGAGAGGGAGGGAATCATCCACCATGGCACTGAGCCACGTGACGGGCTCATGCCACAACCCTTCACCCTCCCATCGATTTAAATGTGCATTATGGAGATCAGAGAGTGCATTTATACACTCCTCTCTGCATCGTCGTTTGGCTTATATCCGCATCGTCGTTTGGATTTTGCAACTATGGTTATTTTCTGTCCCCGTCTGCAGGTTGAAAAACCTTCCCCAGTGCATCCATGGTGGCAAGGGCTCACTCAGGATAGCACTCTCTGGCTCAAGGAGACTTCTACTGGCTACCAGGTCACACACCTTGTCGTCATGTTTATGCTCTTACAGATCGATAACCACCTCCTCCCTATGCTGCGTCCCAGGGGAAGGCCGCGGAGGGGCTCACCCTGGAAGCCTCATCGGCCTTTAGTCTCTCCCCCCGACTCACCTTCTGCAGACTCCTCCCCCCCGACCCAGTCAGAGCATCTTCTGGCTCCTCCTCCTGGACCGCCAAACCTACAATTGGGATGCTTAGCTTTAATACCCAGGCTGGCAGGCTCATTCCTGCACCCTACGAAGGCTCTTACTGCCCCCAAGCCGACCCCTGACCCTTTGAAAAGCTCCAGCGGTGAGCTTCCTCCGCGCAGAAGGAATGAGGATGCTGACTCTTACACCAACGAGCAGTTTAAGACCAGCCTAGAAATTCTCTATGGCCTAGTTTTTGAGCTTCGCCAAGGGGTGGCAGATCTCTAGTTCCGCTTGCAAGCTACTGATGAGTGCGTGGAGGTCTTTCTTCATATGCTTGCCTCTATGCAAGAAACTTTCTCCTTGAATGCAGCAGAAGCGACCCCCTCGATGGATCCCAGGGTCGCTCTAGCTTGTGGGGATAACGAGCCACATTTCTCTTCGGCGAAGGAATGAGTGCAGAGCAGCAGAGCAGCAGATAAGGAATTGGCTGGGGTCCGGGTGCATAGTGATACCACAAAGGATGAAGAAACCATGGACGAAATGCAGGTTGAGCGACAATGGGCAGATGAGGTAACCTACATCGAGGAGAAGCCCTGGACAGCGGACCTCCACGCCGCGTGGCTGGGATATTCACCAGGTGTCTGAGTATGTAGTGTTTTATTATGTCTTTTTAGTTGATGAACAAACTAGTTGATGAACAATATTTTATGATCAGCTTCAGTTGATGAACAGTCTTTTATTACTCTTGCTGAACTTATTAGCTGGTTGGGCTGGTTTCCGTTCTGTTGGGGTAGTCCAGTAATTACAGCATGAATACCCCTGCTTTTTGTAACTCTGCTTCAGTTTTGGAAAGTTCCTAATATAATATACTTCTTATTAAAAAAAAAATGATGTGAGAGTGTTTTTATACAAAATAATAAAATGATATATTTATTTTGTATTTCCAAATAAAATATAACTATGTACACAATGCACTTCTTATGCTTACATTAAATTGATTACTTCTTATGCTTACATTAAACTGATTCTCACAAATTAGTGATATCCATGTCCATTTGCAACCTAAAGTTTTTTTTCAAATTTTTTCTATATTAATAAAGTTAAATTTAATAGTATATATAATTATTTTTTAAAATAATTAAATTTATTATAAAAATAATAAAATGATATATTATATTAAAATATAATAAATAATAAATATTTTTATTTAAGATTTTTTTTTCCTTTTTATCTCTTTTCCTCCTTATCTTTTTTCAATTAAAATTTTATCTTATTTTATTAACTTCTTTTTCCTTTTTCCTCTACTTTAGTAATCCATTTATCTTAATTTAATTAATCATTTTTATTTTATAAATTTAGTCAATTCTTTAATATTTTACTGTAGCATTCTTAATTTTTATTCATTTCATCTCTCTTTTAATAATTTAATTTTTTTATTATTATGATAATTTCCTTTCTTCCCTTTCCCCTTTATCTTTTTTGTTTCCACAACTATTTCATTAGTAATTTTATATATTAAATCCTTGTAATATTAATACATAATAAATGAATAATCATTTTTATTCTCAACTTAATAACTTTATATCATAAATTATTTTAAATTTAATACAAATTTTATATCATAAATCCTTTTAAACTTAATATCAATTTTAGACACCTAATTGAATAATCAATCTTTAACTAATTTTTAGTCTCAACTTTTGTTTTACTATATTTTACTATTTATTTCATAATTTTATATCCTAAATATATTTAATCTTAATACCCAATTTTACTGGCTAAGTGATTTATCAACCATTTTTTTTATAAAAAAATTATTATATTTTACTATATTATTTATTATTTTTCATCCCTTTCTTCCTTTAGTTGTCCGTTCTCAATCTTCTTCCTTAAATACTTATCTCAATAATATTTTCCACCATGAGTGTCTTCTAAATTGGATGTTTCAAAAACCTATACACATATTCTATCCAAAAAGTTCTTCTACTAAATATAAATTTAATTTTAAGTATATACATACAATGATCCTTGAAATTAATTAACTTACCCAGGGAGGATAATAATACAACATTTCAAGAAAGTTGAATGATATATACAATATGTCCTATCTTGATTTTTTTAATGAAATAACATTGAGAATATGTCATCTTTTGGTTTTTGTTTGTCAATATAAAGACATTCCATTTTCTCAAACGGGTTGTTCAATCATGATATGAAAGATGACACTATAGTGAATTTGTATCTAAAAGTTTACTTCAATTATTTTTGTGATTTGGAAAATATTTTTACAAATTGTATATAAGAGGAAAATACTATATTTCAAACTCATAGTATGATTTAGAATGTAAAATTGCAATAATAATTATTAAAAGAGTATTTAATGAGACTAAAAGAGATACAACAAATTACATTTAACACAAAGTTAAGAGAAATTCAAATAATTATGTAAAAAAAGTCTAAAATATTTTGGGCTAGCATCATCCCTAGACGATATAAAGTGAGGTTATAAAGTTTGACTAACTGTAAGTGAGGTTATAAAGTTTGACTAATTGTAAACTTCAAAGGAAAAAAATATGAAATCTTGTTAAAACTTGGTAGTATGGCCTAGTACCTCATACTAAGCATATTTTCAATCAATCTTTCAAGAAAGATTCCCTACAAAAATGAATTGTAATTTTAGCTATCCTTGTTTACAAATCCAAAATCAAGAATGGTGACTTGAATTATCTCACTATAACTATTATCCTGTTTTAGAAAACTATATGGCTTGATTCTTTAATTAAAATTCCATGAATAGCTTGAGGACTATAATAGAAGGATGAAAATACCAAGGGTTATTTGGTTAAGTGTAGAGTGGTTTTAATATTGGTTTTAAGCTCATCCTTTTTTTGCATCTATATCGATCAAATTGAGCAACGCTTAGAGGAAGAGAGATCATTGGATTTACATGGTAGGACCTCAAAAGAGATCATTAGATTAAGATGGTAGGACATACTTTCTTCCTAGTTTTATATGTTAATGATATTGTTCTCTTTTGAAAAAATATTGAAGATCTTCAAAAGAAACTCAAGGTTCTCTAACTATTCTACAAATGTTATGAACATATTAATCATTAATATCACTAAAACCAAAAGAATGATAAATTAAATTTAATAAAGAATTTATCTTTTGACTTTGTATGGTGATAACACTTTTAAAAGTTTAGTCTTACAAGTACTTAGGTATGGAATTAGGTATGGAATAGCATAAGAGAAATGTTTTTTCCAAAACTTTAAATATCATGCTTATTCTGTATGGAGTGAAGTTTGGGCCTATAGCATACCTTTTGAAACATCGAATAAAATATTTGAAAAAATCCAAATGCACTTCATAAACTATATTTTTCAAATTAAATACAACACTGACCAAATGTTTTTGATTGACTATAGGTGTAGTTTGACAAGTCTAAAGACATGGTTAAATATTAATATTATAAACATAATGTGCTAAATTTGAACATAGATAATCTCTTTATCATTACTTTCAATATGAAAAGCAAGCTCCTTATCATTTCTTTTAGTGTATGAAGCAAGCTCCTTGTCATTTCTTTTAGTATTAGAAGCAACTACTATATGATTAAAAAAATTTGAACTATAAATTAGGAGGCTTTCCTTAGTTATTGAAACATAAAAGAAAGAGTTATTGAAACATAAAAGAAAGTAAGGAAATTATTAATATTAACAATATTAAATCTTACATCTTAAGTTTTAAAAAAATAATGATTAAAAAATTAAACCATAATAATTTAAAATATTATAAATATTTTATAAAAATCAAACTATTTTCTAACATTATAAAGTTAGAAAAACAAAATAAATATCACCAAAATAAGATGACTTTCATTATCAAATTTGTCATTTCACAAATATTCTTAAATCTTTTAAGATAATTTTTTTACATATAAAAATCATAATAAAATATATAAATAAATAAAGATGACAAAAATAAGATATTTTCATTATCAAAGTGGTCATTCACCAATTCAAAAATAGCTTAAAAATTTTCAAGATGATTTTCTTACCTCCCTCTTTCTTTTCGGATAGGGCTGGGATGGAGAAAACCAAAGGAACTATGAAATTGAAAGGGCTAATCTTCATAATTAGATAGAAAACTAGATGGACATCCAGTTATAACACATAGATCAGCTTGCACATGGAAAGGGTAACTATTTGTTCTTCCAGTAGCCGGTTAGGTTAGGGCAAGCGAAGCGATCCAAGAAAGAAGATATAAAGTCTTCAAGGTAACTCTAATCTTTCCTTCATCGAGAGA
>SNQJ01S0008407.1:103688-139970 GCA_010110895.2 Picea sitchensis | reverse complement strand
GAGGAATTAAGACAAGGAATCTCAATGTGGAGAGTGAAGTCTGAGAAAAATGTGTTTGGGTAGCTTTAGACTATTGAAGAAAGTACTTGGAGGTCTCAAGATCAATGTCTTTTCATTGGGCATTTGGAGTTAATGTAGTGCTTCAATGGAGTCCGAGGGAAAAATAACACTTGAAAGTCTATCATAGGATTATCACCTCATAAGCCTAGGTCAACCTCCTAGGAGAGAAAACCCTAGAGTTTATCCCCTCATAAACACTAGGTGTCGTCCTATCCCTTCAAGGTCTAATAGCACAATATCAAGAAAACTATGTTTTAAACCCTAGGGGGATAGCCACTTCTAACCCCTAGAACTAAACCCTAGCCAAGAAAATCCTTAAGGGGATAGCCACTCCTAACCATTAAGGAAAACCTTGAATGCTTCAATGAGTTAAGATGGATAAAAAAAGGGAAGGGGATGATCACTCTCAATCCTTCCTTAGGGTTTCAATATTGTTCAAGGAGATGCTAGTTGCAAGGGTTGATCTTGGGTTGGTAAATATGGAATAATAGAATGAAGTAATCATGGAAGAATAAAGTGGCTTTGTTTCTTATGTCCATCAAATTCTTTGGGATGCACTAAAGGACGAACATAAGACAAATTCAAGTGATCTCCAAGTATTTTGTCCTCTTCATTTTGTGGCTAGATATGGTGACATCTTAGTTCTTCATAAACTTCTACAACAACATGTATTCTCAAAAGGCTATATGAAATTGTTAATCCCTAGACAAAGTTGGGAATATAGTTCTATATTGAATTGATCTCATCTTGAACTTGGATATTATTTTCTTGTGCAAAATATTATTCTCAAGAAGACTAGAATTATTGTTATACAAATAAATAACTTCATTTTGAAGTATTTCATTAGTATCATGTAATGAATCAATGGCATTAGTAAGATTGGATTTAGTGTCCTACAATCAAGTAATTTTATTGGGTATTTCATTGTTATACTTCTATAAAGATGTGACTTGATCATTAAACTAAGTAATAATATCCCACAATATAGTTTTTCCATTATGTAACTTGCTATTAGTCTCTTACAAGGACGAGTCTATGGGTTGGGAACATGAAGTTCAAAGGCCCCCTTAACCTTCAAAAACAATGACCACCTTAAAAAAATCCCCATGTCCAAAAAATAAAAAAAGGCATATATTCCAAGACCATGGGCAGTGTTTGATCTAGTAACCATGTATACATGTTCAAGTCAGATAACTTCATCTTTGGAGACAAGGTGGATTGGAATAATTGGGACAAATTGGACAAATTGGAATAATTGGCTTGCCTTAGTCTGTGGTTTTAAGGTCTTTCCCTAATAAGTAGTAGTAATAGATTGAGTTTAGTTCAGTCTTAGCTCTTTCTCTTTCTCTATGGTCTTAACACATGTAATGTACACTAATAGAATATATGTTATTAGTGTGGAAATGTTTCTAATGGTATATATTCTCGATAATATCTTGGTGAAATCAAGGAGTTGTTTGATATCATGTACAAGTAATACTAGATTTATCCATTGATGAAGAAATGAGTGGAATTTATGAATCCACTATGACTTATGACCTATAGATCACTTACTTAGTGATTCCTATTAATCTGAATCCCATTGCATGTCGAGCTCTGATTGGTGATGCTTATATATGGAACTGATTAACACCATTGAGAAATATCCATCATGTTGTGATCCTTTCTTCATATTGCATATTCAACAGTTTACCACAACCCGGTACTGATCAAATCTGGTGTATATAGTAGTACTTTTCCATTGAGATTATTCCCATTTCCCTTTTTCCACTATTAATATATAGAAATATAGAGAGAATTATATATGATATTATTACATTCCATATTTCACTAATTAATGGCTTGACATCATAGTTTTTCTATCCATTCAAAGGATTAAGGAAAGGGTGCCCAATGTCACCCCTTTTTTTCTTGATTACTACAGATTCCAGAAGGATTGAGAAGATTAATTTAAGAGGCCAAAAGAACAGGATCTTTGGGAGGTATAAATATATGAAGTTCATTTCGCTTGACTCAATATACCTTTTTTTGATGATGTATTTCTCGTCTATGATGGGTCCATAAGAGATGTACTAAACCTTAAAGAGATTTGGATCTCTACAATATAGTTACATGTATGGAAGTTAATATGTTAAATATTCAATTGTGCCTAATGGGGTAGAGGAGTACAAAACAAGAGTTGTTCTACAAATCTTAAATTTTTCCTAATGGGGTAGAGGAGGAGAAAAGAAGAGTTGTTCTACAAATATTTTTTTTTCAAACAATGGCCTTCCAAGAAGGCTTCAAGTACCTGGGTTTTCAGCTAAAACCAATTGAATACAGGAAAATAGACTAATGATGGTTGATTGATAAGATTGAGTCTAGAACCAAGAAGTGGTGTAACAAATGGCTCACTTTGGGAGGTAGACTTACATTGGTTAAGTTTGTCTTAGAGGCAATACATGTTTATTGGAAATCAATAGGTTTTATCCCAAAATGGGGGTTAGAGGTTATCAAGAAGAAATGTTTTAAATTTGTGGACAAGAAAGAGGGAAACAAATGGGATCCTTTTTGTTAAATGGTAGGAATTATCCAAGCGTAAGGAGGTAGAAGGATGGGGGCTTAAGAAAATTCACTTATTTCGGGAGGGCTTTGGAAAACAAGTGTGTGTGGAGGCTAATAGCCAAAGATAGTTTGTGGAGTCAGGCAGTGGTCCATAAATATATTGCTCCTCTCTCAGTAGAAGAATGAACAATAAAGGGTAATAAATCTTCTAATAACATGTCTTGAATGTGAAAGGTCATTCTGTTGTCCTTTCTTTTAGCTGGCAATTGGTTACAATGGAAAATTGGAAATGGCGAGGAAGTGAGGATCTGAGCAGATCCCTCAGTGAAAAGTAGTGATGTGTATAAACTACCAATGGAAAATTTTAAAGATGCAAAGTATAGGCATCCATAAGATATTTCAAGGAATGAATCCTTCTAATAAAATATGGAAGTAGAGGTGGAAAACAAGGGAGGATATAAGCATATAAAAACTAGAAATTGGGTTGTGGAATGGGTACATTGGCTAGTTAAAAAGGAACCATGTGTATTTTTTCATCAATTGGGTGTAGCTTGAGTGGTTGTGATCAGAAGTTGTTACCCTCCCCACTTGGGTTCAAATCCCATTGTATGTCATGTTTTCTCTTAATGCACCAATTGTTTATGAGATATATATGTTATATCATAAATTGTTGACCCAACCTCATGCCCTAAAGAATCTAGGGTTTACCCTGGGTACCATTCTTGGAACGAGAGGAAGTGCCCAGGTGGGTTTCCATGGGATACATAATCGATAGGGACCTGGAAGTGCTTCAAAGTCATAATCGATAGGGACCTAGAAGATATACATTATGCAGGAAGGAAATGGAAACGATCAACCATCTATTGAATAATTGTTTATATGCAAAGGCAATTTGGGTAGAACTGGAATTTATCATTAGCTGTGAGGGAAAATGGAATGGTAAATCTGTAGGGGAGTGTCTCGAAAAAGGGATGCAAAATAAGGATCTTAAATAATATATATCCCTTCCATTTTTGGCTTCTTCGAGTATTTGGTTTGCATGCAACTCAAGTATATTTCAAGATAAAAGGATACCTTCCTTTCAATGTGCTTCACATATTAGAGTTACTTTTTCTAGTATCAAAATTCAAGATACCTATAAATGGGGTCAAACAAATAATATTGGATCACCCTTTAATAGAGAAGAGAGAGGCCAATGGTTTTTTTGATGAAGCTAGCCAAAGGTTGCCCACCCCTAGAAGCCTCAACTACCTTTTCCCATGATTTTTCCATCTTTCTTACGATTTAAGCTTCCACGACAAGTTCAAATCCACCGACTCAAACAAAAGAATAAACTTATTTTCCCAACTAAATCACTTCATTCTGAAGCCATACTAAGAAAGCATAATCTTTTCCACGGTTCGAGTCAATCAGAACTACATAAATTTTCGATGAAGAAATTGTTCTAATCATCTCTTGCATGAATCTACGCCAAAATTTAGACAACAACAATTAGTTTTTTCTCCATAAATAGAAGGAATCAACAACAACTTCTTTGTAATTAAAAGAATAAAGTCGTTTTGAGCGATTCCTACACAAAACTACTCAATTTTTCTCCATTGAAATATGAAACAACAACAGAGGCTTCAAAATTTACAAGATAAGGATGTTCCAAGAGATTCTTACATGAATCTGCACCAAATTTTTGTCTTAACCACACAAAACGTTTCATTTGTTTAATTATCAGATGTGTTCATCATTATCGTATGATTATGGAATAGAATGAGCCTGAAGACACCAATGGCAGGCACCTATATGACCAGTAAAAAAAGATTAGTTAATATTTTAAGTGCCTTGAAGAAAATTTATCCCTACACCACTCTTACAGTCATGGCCTTATTTTGTAATCATCATAAGCATATTCTCAGCCTTGTTGTCTTGACGTAGTGTAGTTAACAACAAGCCAAATAAAGTGTCATTGATTCATTCCTAATTCATGAATTGAAATAGTAAATTGGTCTATAGAATGTTATTTTTTATTTGGATTCACTATGTGAGAATGCAACACTTACAAGGGGCCTTAAAGATTTAGCATACATGGCTGCTACAAGTATTGTGAATTGGGTAGTAGCATAATTTTTCTTGTGACCTTTGACGGGACATATATAAAAGCATAACAAAGGTAGCTAAATAATTTGAAGTAATTACAGGGGATTGAATTGCTTAACTTGAAAACATGTGGACAATTTGGAGATATGCTATATCTAGTGAATAACAATTCAAAGATTCTCAGGCCAATCAACTTTTATGTAGTAAAAATGAGAAAACAAATTCAAATAAACCAATATGAGTTTGCTACAATGCTTGCAATTTGACACCGGATTCTGTTAAGAGACTCTAGTTAAGTTAATTTTGATAAACTACAATAGACTCTCATTCTTTCTATATGTACTTCACAAAGTTCACTCTTAAAGTACAAATACATATTTCAAGTTCTTACCAGAAAGTACTGATCACACTTACTCATAGTATGAGTCGTGGAAAAGAAATGCTTCCTAGTGGGATTTTTGTCATGGCAGGCAAGATATATTATATTGTGCAGATTAAGTTAGAGTAGAAATTTACAAATTTAAGTCCCTGAAGTGTACTTTAATTTTTTTTTGGAAAAATGAAAACCACTTGATCAAACATATTTTGACATGGGGCAACATTGCACTGGTCTATAGACTATGATAGTCTTTGAGAAGAATGTCTTGGGGTGTGCCATCATTTCACTCTCTTTCATTGTAATATTTACAATATAATCTAAGCCTCCCTAATATTTAAATGGGTGAAATATGTGACCTTTGAATATTTTTTATTTTCATGTCACATAGCATTTTGTCAAGAAACTTTATTTACAATAAAACTAAAATTTATTAATTTCTACAAATTTAACATCTACAAAAAACTAGAAATTTACTTTTAGATATTGAAACTGCCTACATGTGAGAAGTTCCATATTCAATAGCCCCAATCTTGTCGAAGAATTCAAAATGAGGCCAGTTGCAATTAGAATCTCATGCCATGCATCTTCTCGTCTTCTACTACCAACTTACCAAGTTCCATTTCCAATAGCCCCGAGCTTTATGCTAGGTAGAAGTCAAAACTAGGCCAAATGGAACTAAAATCTCATGCCATGAATCTTCTCATCTTCTACTGCCAAGTATCTAATGTAATCTCACAAAAAATGAACAACTGACAAGTAAATAGTAACTCTGGATTGTGGAAACACGGGGATTTAAATTTGTCCCTCGTTAAGTTATTAATAATTATGTTAAAATATTTTATTTTGATTTGCTAAATTTGTTTTGGAAGTTCTTCACGAAACAAAACACGAAAGGACGGGTATCTATCATGCCAAAATCCCTTGGAATTTCACCCCACCTCATCCCTTGAAACTCATGGCATATGGGCGGGGCAGAGCACAACGAGTAGGCTGTGTTATCACAAGTGTGACCAGGCTGTGTTTATGTTCCATTCTTGTTTCCCATTTCTGGGAACATAGCTCTGGTGGGTGACTTGACACCTTCTCAACATCACCAGTGAAAATATTCCCCAATGGTACTTACTACTAACAGCAACAATGAAAACAACATTGGGTTGTTAATCCAAACATGTTAACAAAATGCCTTAATCTATCATCAATCTTACCACATTAATTTGTGTTGGAGTAACACAATCTTCGTTTCATCATTAAAGTTCAGGTTAAAGGCCAGTGTCATTGATATTTGAGGTTTATATTTGAAATATCAATGTCATTTCATATTTAGGGTTCAAAGTTCAGTGTCATTTAGGATTTTAAGGTCAAAGGTTTAAAAAATGTCACTTGAGATTTTAGGGTTTAAATGTCATTGTCATTGCACATCCTGTGCATCTTTGCAGATTCAATATGAAACTCATAATGAAGTGAGTTTAAACAATATGGAATGAAATGAAATTTTTTTAAAATCAAAATGCCCGAGTTTCATCAAGACATAAATTTTACTCCATAATAAATTCATCCTCGTACAAAAAAATTGGATTTTCTTCAAACAATATAGTGAAGAGATGCAACGAGCTTACCAGGCCTCTCTCTTGAAGGCTTGTCAAAAAATGATGAAGTTCACAAGGAGAGATGGATCCATTCCCATCCATGTCGAACATATTGAATGCTTCTTTCAAGTCCTGGAGTCTGCACGAGTTGCTCACTTTCTGGTCGGTGTTGAGAGCCACAAAATCCAACAGATCAATGTAACCATCTCCATCCAATTCAGCTTCAAAAACCATGGCGCCAACCTCTTCCTCTATGGCATGCCCACCCAGGGATTTCATCAACTCATGTAGTTCTGACTGTGATATCTTCAACTCGCTCGACGAATGAGGAGGATCATCGGATTTGCTTGTTGTGATTTCTCGACGTCGGTTGCAGAGGTGGTGTTGTTGATGTCCTCTCTTCTTCATTTTCAACGACATGACAGTTCGCAGCTGTTGGGATTCAATCTCTTTTCCTTGATGAAAACAGACTGTGGGCTCATAAACTAAGGCAAATTTGGCTTGGCTGGTGATTCTTCTCCTTCCTGCTCAAAGTTGAGAAGAGTAGATTTTCAAACTTCATTTCTTTATCACTGTACATAAAGTTTACTTGTCCAGTCGCAGTGTGCTAAACACAATTTCACGGTTGGTTGTTTTGAGGTTAATATGGGTTCAGAGATGTGAGGTATCTAACATGGCACTATGGGCTAGGATTAATTAGACCATATGAACCAGTAGGCTTATTATGAATTTATTTATTTATTTATTTAAGTATAGGGAAATTGGTAACTAGGTATTATTTAGGGTAAAATTCATATTGGTTTTATTTTCATTGATAATGGTAAAATTCATATTTTACAAATATAAATTATGACTTTCCCTAGGAGAACATCAAAATATTCAAGAGGATGGGATTTAAAGTTAACATGAACAAAATAATCTGACATGGTGTGGACTTTTTTATAGCTTCCTCTAGAGACAAAAACCCTTGAGAGTGTCAAAAGGGGGTGGAGAGCATGCCCTGTGTTACCAAATTGAGAAGAGGAGTTTAAGGAAAGTCACATTGGAACCTTCACAGTGGTTGTGACCTTATGCTTGGAAAAAAACGACATAGTAGAAACTGATTTCCCACTGCCCTATTCCTTTTGGGTGATTACCATTAACATTGGACAACGAGTTCTTCTATAACTATAAATACATCCAAGGTTAAGAATCATTGTTAGACTAATGGGTATAATAAGCTTGAACGATATAGTGGAAAATGATTTCCCACCGCCCTATGCCTTTTGGGTGATTACCATTACATTGGCCCAAGAGTTCTTCTACACCCGTAAAGACATCCAAGGTTAAGAATCATTGTTAAACTAATGGGTATAATCATCTTGAGATGGTTGGTTGATTGTGAACTAATGTGGATTGGATTTGGGTTTAGTTATAAACAAACAACCTTCAATCTTTTGGTCTAATCTTTGGTACTTAATCCAATGATTGGGGAACAACCTAATTAAAAATCTTATACCTCCTTAAATTAACACAATTTTTCTAAAAAACTTTAAATGTACAAAATTTGAGGCAAGCCTTCTTTCTCAGAGTGGGGGTTAAAGAAGGCAAATAAATTTATCCAAAAACTTGAAAATATGTTCAAGGAAAAAAAAAAATTGCATAAGCTACATATGAAACTCTAAACATAGAAGGGAACAAGGTTATACATTCTATTTAAACATGGAGCACTTCCTCGTTCTCAAAAGCCAAGCTTTAGCCTCTTGGATAGTCATAGATGCACCATTGAAGATAATAGCCTTAGCCTTTGAATTTCTTTCTTTTTTGCTTCTCTTTTTCTATTGTACCCTCCTCTCGTGGAAGAAGTGTGATGGGTTAAATCATAAGAGTTTGTCATTTTCGTAGAATGAAAGGATGTTCTTTCCTTTTTTATTTTTTACCATAGTGTTTCCTCTCATCTCGATAATGTGTAGTTCAACGCCCACTTATGTGATACTCTTGTCTCCCTCTAACCTTTCCATTGCATTGCAATTGGATTTTGGAGAGGTTTCGAATGCTCTAATCATGGATTTTGTGTTGTTCCTCTCCACTTGTGCTTCTTGCATGAACTTTTGTTTTATATCTATTACCTATGCACTGTATTTAAATGTTGGAGAGATTCTAAATGGTCTTGACATGTTTTCTAATATACAAGTCGAAATCACTCAATGCATTTCATTAAAAAAAAAAAAACAGTGTCTAATTAATAATATGGCTTGGATTTCTTCTTTTATCAAGCATCCAACATAATAAGACACATATAATCAATTTCATAATCATCCATCACACAATATACATATTTTTAAGGAGAATCCTTGTGGAGAATAAACTCCATCTAGTATGAAATCCTTGGAGAATGTAATTCAATGAGTATTTGTAGTTATAAAATTCATGTCCTTTAAGATTCAACATCCACAGGACTTCATTTCACAATTCCAAATACTCCAAGTAATGTTCAAGTAAAAACTTGAAGGCATGTCCTTTCCACAAAGAACTTCTTTTCTCTTGAAACATAACAAATATCTAAGTTCAATAAGCGATCGAATAGGGAAAAATCCTTCCTCTACTTTGAAACCCCAACCAAACCCTAGCTATAATTGTTGGGATGATGGATAGAGATGGGAGAGGGCATGAAACCCCTCCTAATGAAGAATCACATTCCTTTAACACAATGGTAGTGACCTCTATGAAATCCTCCAAGGTGTAGCAATCCATATTTGTCAAAAAACTAGAAGAAATTCCCAAGGTTATCATCCCACCACCCACCTCCATAAATAAATCATTGGCTCTCATAGATAGGGGATTAATCGGTCAAATTAGAGGTACATGGCCATCTTATAAGGCAATGGAATTCTGGCTAGAAAACAACTGGAAAACTTTCTTCAAAGGTTCACTGAATCATTTCTTTTGTGACAGAGGTTTCTTCACATTTATCTTCGAGCACAAGGAAGACATAGATTTAAAATTATGTAGTGTCCCATATTTCCTTGGAGCGAGAGGCATGTGTTTCAATAAATGGACCCTTGATTTCAATCCAGAAAATAATGTTACCTCTACAATTCAATTCTGGGTGTGGCTCTCTCTCCTTCCTCTGCATTGTTGGAGCGATGATGCCCTTAAAAGTATTGGTAACTTTATTGGTCGATTCATAGACAGGCCCGAACCGAAGGAAAACCTCTTCTCTTGCGTTGAAATGTGAATAGAGGTTGATCTAGATAAAGGAGTACCCAAGGAAATGATAATATCCTTAGATATTTGACAACATGTCTAATAGTTGGATTATGAACAATTTCCCTTCAAGTGAAATTTGTGTCATGAATATGGGCACCTTGCAAGAAATTGCAAAAAGGTCAAAGCGACTCCTCCAAGGAACGAGCGTTAAGAAAAATGGCAGGTGGTCTTATGAAAAATGGGTATCAATGGGAATAGGTCACGATCTGCAACTAACACCTCCAATGGGGGTTCAATAACCTCAATCATCGAAATGAAATCACCCGCGAAACAAAATGAAAACCCTTATCAAAAGGCGACCATCTCCTCATCGAAATAGTTTGAATATTTATCACAACTGGAAGAAATTGCAGAAGAGGGAATCCATATCATTCTTGGTTCTAGGATGACACCCACCGATCAACCTTTAGTCCAAATCAGTTCTCATTCAAACCGAAAATTTAGCGTCTTTCCCCTGCAACACAAAGGAAATACGATGATCATGTTTGAAAGTTCAATGGAAATAAGCATCAATCCAATAGAACCAAGGCGCACTCATGTGGACTCCTTCCTTCTCTTGTGAGGTGATCTCCTCTGTCGACTTGTTGTCGATGAGGGGTGGAGTTGAGTTTTTAGTGTGGGTTGAGGAATTTGGTAGTCTTGGTCCTATGTGGGGTTTTGTTTAATTAGGGGTTTTGAAATTTGGAAACATAGGTTTTCTATAATTGAGTGAGGTTTTTTTTGCCTAATTTTTTTTTTTTTTTTTTTATAATATATGTAATTAATATATACATTTTTGGTTTATAATATATGTTTTGGTTTTGTTTTTGTTTGTTTATATATTATCATATAATAATATAATTAATATATGATATAATTAATATGTATTATATTGAGGGCATAATGGTTAAGAACATGAGTTTACTTCCTAGAGGTCATAGGTTTATGAAGATATGGTGCAATGATGATGATGAAGATGGCGATGGCGATGATGGCGATGATGACGTGTAAGTACCTGGGCAACCAGCTACCGTGGCAGTGATGGCGGTAGTGACGCACTTTATGATGACACTAGCCCTCCTGCGTGGGGTTTGTTTTTTTGTTTGTTTATATATTATATATTATATATAATAATATAATTAATATATGATATAATTAATATGTATTATATTGAGGGCATAATGGTTAAGAACATGAGTTTACTCCCTAGAGGTCATAGGTTTATGAAGATATGATTGCAATGATGATGAAGATGACGATGACGATGATGACGATGATGACATTAGCCAAGTACCTAGGACAACCAACTACCCGTGACACTGATGATGACGATGATGACACTATGATGACACTATAGCCTCACACGTGGCTATCTCATATGCCATTCACTTTCACAACATGATCATAAGTCCTAAATTTCCTTGGTGATTACCTCATAACCAACACGAAATGACATGAAATTCTTCATATGATCAATGCATTAATAGATTTTGAACATTCTTTATATGTTTAATATTTCTTACCTTTACCATACCCCACCTGGGTATCATTCACCTCGATATCTTTGATTCAGAGGTTTAATGGTCACAATTTAACTAGGTGAGTGATTTATTCATAGTTTATACTCTCATCAATATAAACACCTAAAAACAAAGCATTTTGAAGAGATTCGGGGGTGTCAAGTCTTCCAACTATTGTCTTATTAGGGCTCACACTTAGAAAATAATGGGTTAGTGATTTAGTCTTTTTCATCTAAAATAATTGATTCTAGTAATGTAGAACACAACCAATGCCTTCAATTTGGGTTTCTGGTTAAATTAATGATTTCAGATTATGTTTAGTCCTTAGTCCAAGTACTATTGGAGGGAGATTTTAATGGTAGCAATTATCTATTCTTATTTATAGGTTCCAATTGTTGTTACTTTTCTAGAATAGGGCTTATGTTATATCACCCATAGTTATACGAAAAACACCATTAATTTTATTACATTTAAGGCTTCTCTGTGTAATTACTCAGGGGTTAAGGCTTTAAAATATCATCTTAATTCAAGGGTATATAATCATGCACAATTATAAAAAAAAAATCATGGTGTTAGGGTTTTTTGATTAGCATACAATTATACTATAGTTTTTTACTTGGAGCATACATTTTTCCTCCAATTACTGCACTAGTTTCATAAACCTCAATTTTTCATCACCCTCTCTACTATCAATCCAATGATTTCAATTATAAAAAAACTATGCTCTTTGATTTGATGCATAGTGTCTTATTACCATACTAATTTGTTGGTTTTGTTGATTAACTGCACCAATTAACATTCACATAGTTTTCTACCATTTTACTATTACTATTTATATCCCAAAATTGATTACGCAAGATACAACCTAGATTGGTGAATTTTCTCTATGATTTTTGTTGGGTTACTATATTAAGAAACATCCTTTTGAGTTCTATGGTGTTTATGGTTAGAATTGTGATGGATGGTTGATTGGTTTCAATGCAGTTTTCCTCAGTTTTCACATAATCCCAAGAGTCTCCTGAATACTCTAAATGCTCTAATCCTCTCTTCAAATATATGAACATAAAGAGAAACACAACCTTCCCCAAACAATCAAGTATAGAAGTCACAAATCCTCCCCATATTATAGTTGTATAGAATTCAAACTTCCCCATACTTAGTTATAGATGTCATATTTATTACATGATCGTCCATGTGAGCACTAGTGAATGGGGCCAACGCTGAAATTTCTTCAATTTGTGCATGTCTGCATCAAAATTTGACATGGTTAGACTAGACACATGCCTTGACGGTATGGAAGGGTTTCAAGAATCAAGGATGTATGATGTCCCGACCACATAATCTTTGAGATCGTCCATGTTTTAAACAACGTTCATAATGGGCATAATGGAGACCATCTTTGATATGTCATGGTACTACTCTTCCAATGGGTGCACAATATCACAAGGATATGTCTTCTTGCCCTCCTCCATTGGATGAGAAAGTCAACGGCAATTTTCTCTTATGGATGAGTAGTTTGGTGGAAAAATTCTTTCAAGTTGTAATTAGGCACACTTTTGTATTGAGTTGGATCATCACAATGACACTCTAATTTCTTCCAACTATCACTGACTAGATACTTGGTTAAAGGTTTTATAATTTTTCTAAAGGCATGGGGTTAAGGTATGGGAGGCTTTCAATACTTAAGGATGTTTGATTTCATCACGTAATACTTAAGGAAGGTTTGATTATTGAATTACCAAGTCGAGTTGATGTCATAGAAGCTTCAATTCACCCACCAATGTCATCTTGCACCGACCCCAAATAGTGAGCAGTGAATGGGGCCAACATTGAAATTTCTTCAAAATGTGCATGTATGCATCGAAATTAGACATGGTTAGAATAGACACATACCTTGACGGCATGGGAGGGTTTCAAGACTCAATGATGCCTGATGTCCCGACCACATAATATTTGAGATCGTCCCTTTTTGCAACAACGTTCATAATGGGCATCTCATTGTCAAATGTCCTTGTTTCCATCTGTAGAATCTTTGTTGGAAAGCTCTTTAAATGTCATGGAAATTCCAATTCAACCACCAAAAATGTCATGCACTGACCCCGCATAGTGAGCAGTGAATGGGGAAAACGTTTAAATTTCTTCAATATGTGCCTGTATACCTCGAAATTTGACATGGTTAGACTAGACACATGACTTGACGGTATGGGAGGGTTTCAAGACTCAAGGATGTATGATGTCATACAGAAACATTTAAAAAAAAATTCAACGTTGGCCCCATTCACAGGTCATCGTTGTCCATCATGTACTCTAGCCCTAGTACAATGTCTTTTAATAGTTGTTTCCTTTAAAATTTGAACAATCATAAAATTAAAATGAAACGAGGAAGAGATGAGATGATATATAGAGTGGGTCTGTGAGTGATATTTGAGTATAAGGGAAAATATATCTTCCATGCCATACACAACACAAGGGAAAAATTTTCCTTTCTATACTCAACAATCCCTCAAGCATCTCCTTCCTTTTCAGTTCCCTCATGTAGGCAAAAATAGTCCAATCCATTGATTGCTTTATGGGAAACCTAGTGGAGTATTTCCTTAGCTCTTAAATAATTAATAAGAAACTATTTCATGGGCATGGGGTTAAAGGTTTTCAAATTTTCCTTTCCTCTATGTCTATCTACAACCATCTATCTCTCTTCCAAGGTTTGTTATTCTGTCATTGTTGCATTAGTTTTGGTCATTTCTAAATTTTGATTATTAAGTAACTAAGAGGAATATAGTGTGGGGGTTATGTGAATAATGGCGAGAATGATCACAAGAGAATTTCCATGAGGTAGGAGAATGCATGAATTACTCACACTTATTGGAAATGTTTAAACTCCCTGCTGATGTGGGGATTTCTTTAATGTTGGAGGATATCAAAGATGTGTCATTGCGACTAAGTGGACATATGTTGGTGAGAACGATGTCATCATCTCATCATATTCACTCATAGATTATTTATAGGACGATTTCATCATCTCATAATTTTTATTACTGTTGTCATTCACCCACCACAAATGTCATCTTACACCAACCCCGCATAGTGAGCAGTGAATGGGAACAACGTTGAAATTTCTTCAAACTATGCATGTATGCATCAAAATTCGACATGGTTAGACTAGACAGATGGCTTGAAAGTATAGGAGGGTTTCAATACTCAAGGATGTATGATGTCCCCACATAATCTTTGATATCATCCACATTTGCATCAACGTTCATCACGATACACCTATCAGTGTCATCATTCTTCATTCCCTTCTATAGAATAGTTGTCGAAACTATATTGAAATATGTCATGGAACTTCAAATACACCATTCACAAATTTCTTCAATTGAACCCACACAGTGAGCAATGAATGGGGCCAACGTTGAAATGTTTTCAATCTTTGCCCATATGCATCGAAATTTGACATGGTTAAAATAGATAGTTGCCTTGAAGGTATGGGAGGGTTTCGATACTTAAGGATGTTTGATGTCCCCGCATAATATTTGAAATCATACATGTTTGAATCAATGTTCAATATAATGGATGTCTCATAGTGAGCATAGTGAATGGGGCATGCCTTGAAGGTGAATGAGCATAGTGAAATTTCTTCCACCAACCCCGCATAGTGAGGAGTGAATGGGGCCAACGTTGAAATTTCTTCAAATTGTGCATGTATGTGTCGAAATTCAACATGGTTAGACTAGACACATGCCTTGAAGGTATGGGAGGGTTTAAATACTTAAGGCATATGTTTGATGTCCTGACCACATAATCTTTGAGATCGTCCATGTTTGCAACAACGTTCATAATGGGCCATCTCATATTTTTCAAATGTTATTGTTTCCATCCATAGAATCTTTGTTGGAACTCTCTTGAAATGTCATGGAACTTCCAATTCAACCACCAAAAATGTCATGCATCGACCCCACATAGTGAGAAGTGAATGGGGCCAATGTTGAAATTTCTTCAATATGTTCTTGTATGCATCAAAAGTTTACATGGTTAGACTAGACACATGCCTTGACGGTATGGGAGGGTTTCAAGAATCAAGGATGTTTGATGTCCTGGCCACATAATCTTTGAGATCGTCCATGTTTGCAACAATGTTCATAATGGGGCGTCTCATATTTGTGAAATTTCGTTGTTTCCATTCATAGAATCTTTGTCGGAACTCCCTTGAAATGTCATGGAACTTCCAATTCAACCACCAAAAATGTCATGCACCGACCCCGCATAGTGAGCACTAGTGAATGGGGCCAATGCTAAAATTTCTTCAATATGTGTCTGTATGCATCGAAATTTGACATAGTTATACTAGACACATGCCTTGACGGTATGGGAGGGTTTCAAGGCTCAAGGATGTATGATGTACCGACCACATAATCTTTGATATCGTCCATGTTTGCAACAACATTCATAATGAGCATCGCATTTTCAAATGTCATTGTTTCCATCTGTAGAATATTTCTTGGAACTCTCTTGAAATGTCATGGAACTTCCAATTCAACCACAAAAAATGTCATGCACCGACCCCGCATAGTGAGCAGTGAATGGGGCCAATGTTGAAATTTCTTCAATATGTGCCTGTATGCATCGAAATTTGACATGGTTAGACTAGACACATGCCTTGATGGTATGGGAGGGTTTCAAGACTAAAGGATGTATGATGTCATACATAAACATTTTGAAAAACTTTCAATGTTGGCCCCATTCATAGGTCATCGTTTACCATCATGTACTCTAGCCCTAGTACAATGTCTTTTCATAGTTGTTTCCTTTAAAATTTGACCAATCAGAAAATTAAAACGAAACAAGAAGAACCCTAGTACAATGTATTTTAATAGTTTTACTCTAGCCGAGAAGACCTGCAAACCCCTTTTGAAGTGTCGTTATTATATCAAACTTGCGCAACATCCGTAAAATGTAACATATTTATAAATTTTATAACTTCACAATTCCGACGATCATTTACCAAATAAAAGTTGACTTGGTCAAAATAATAGGTGACCGTTGGAGGGGGAAAACCTAGTTTCCACAACACCGCAACTGCGACAACTATCTTCACAAACGTGGCAAGAGAGACGACTATGTCATAAACTTGGAAAGAGAGATGACTATGTGGAAAACATGGCAAGAGAGACGATAATGTGGCAAGAGAGATGACAACATGGCAAGAGAGACGTCAATGTGGAAATAGTGATGTTATCGGGCATTATGGAATTTTTTTTTTTAATTTCCTCTATTTTTCGATAGTATGGACAATTTTGTCCATAACGCCACAAATAGAATGTTGAAATTTTTACAATATGTACTTGTGTTAGTACACCCTACATTGGAGGTCAATCTTCAATGGGAGGCCAACCTTTGGCTAGCGGAAAACCTTCAGCTGTAGGGAAACATTTTACTCGGGGGAAACGTTTATGGTTGCAACATCAACCAATATTGAGGCACTCTACTCCTACTAGTCCATCTATCCCTACTATCACTGACCTATGTCCTGGACATCCATTTCTAGGAACTCTTAAACCTTTTTGGGGTCAACCCAACCCGATGAGTATTATTTTGCAAGGAACCTTTCCCTTTAAATCTGTAAACCCCATCATTCCAACACAACAATCCCTTAAACCTGAATACATGGGGGGACCATGCTGTCAATCAAAGTATGTAGGAATTTTGTCTGTTAAGTCACACTATATGGGTGCAAAACTAGGACAACCACCTTATATGGGTGGAAAATCAAGACAACCCCTTTACATGAGAAAAAAACCTAGGCAACCACCATATATGTCAGGACCATCTAGATTTTCCATCTCGGTGCAACTTGGATATGGTCCTACTGGTATTCCCATTCCATATGATTACTGTTGATTAAGGTTGGTTGTCATTGATGTCAACCCTTGAAGAAAGCCCCGTAGCACAAAGGTTGGGTAATGGACCCAAGATTGTTTGATGTAAAGATGAATCATTATTGTCTTGTCATGGTTAATAATAAGTACAAATGTATGAACTCCAAAGTGGTCCCCTTATGGTGAAATCCCTCATGAGAAGACGCTTTGCAGATTGAGTTATCCTAGAAGTATGGTTAGAGAACCGATGCTTTTTTTTGGAATAATGAGATGAAGGTCAGTGAATTTTTTAGTGAAACTATCCTATATGGATATTTTTTTTCATGCCATTTCCATTGGTATGTGTAACGTCACATAAATCCTCACGGTTAGAGAGTTATGGCCATAAGAAGTTCGAGAACCTAGGTTTGGGTAATGGACCCAAGTTTGTTTGATGGATAAGGGTATGATTTTTGATATATTTCCAGGTAATACTATTCTATATGGATATTTCATTTCATTTCATTTCTGGTGGTATGTGGAACGTCACATAACTCCTCACAGTTTGAGATTTATGGCCTTACGAAGTTGGAGGACCCTCTTATGTCATCTAGAAGCCCCAAAAGGTCAAAATAGTCAAAGTGGTTTAAGAGATTTTAAAAGGTAAATAATAAAGTGAAGTGACGAGTGTATTATAATTCAAAGTGAATACAAAATAAATTATTTCAATAATAAATTTAATGGAGAAATTAGAAGTGGGTTAACCCAAAACTAAGGAAAGTGGGCAAAATGACCTAGAAGATGTTTTTAAGGAAGCTACTTGGAGAGTATAAATAAGAGGAAAGGATCTCTCATTTTAGACACATTTTAGAATATTGAATACCTATAGGTGTCTAAGGTAACCAAAGGATATCTAAGCCGAATTTATGAGGAAAATGAATAAAAGAAGGCCAAAATTCAAGGAAGGATAAATTCTTTTGATGATGCTTTCTAAGGTATGTTGTTTTTCAAGTCATCTCACCATTTTCACAATAATTTTTTTTATAGAATGATTCAGATCTTGAAATTGCTATGAAATTGAGGAAACATATCCAAGTACCTATGGTAATAAATTCATCTTTTGGTTCGTGGAATTTTTGGAGTTACACTCCGTGGAAAATAGGGCTTGTGGCTAGTCCTGAAACTAGTCAAAAACAGGTGTTTCAGGTAAAAACATCATAAATTCTTTATAAAATATCCAAATTTAGTGAGACAAAATGTGTTGGTTATATTATATTCTTTAGTATGTTGTGTAACATTTTCATATCGATTCAACAAATATGTTGTGTGGGGAACGCTCTACAAGGTCGCTCTCTAGAATAAGCCAAAATTCAACAAGGTGTGCCATTTTTGCTATAACTCATTTTATGAGAGGTTCCAAGTAGTGACACCTGGAGGAATTTCATAAATCACACTGAAGAACATTGTGTATCAATTTCATATATTTATTCATTACAGGTACAAATTTATGATTATTTCAAGTTAGGGTTGTTGACTAATCCAAAACTAGTCATGTCAGACTAAAGAAAAGTTTGATGAAAATGATAGTCTCTTGTTGTTTAAAGTTAAGGAGGGTTTGAAGGTATGTGATCAAATACAACAGGTCTATTACAGAGTTACAAATAATATTTGTATAATGAAATTGGTGAGGGATTTTGGTTGAGGTACAAGTTGGGTACATGGTTGAGACAAGTAGTTGATGAGTTGGCACATACATGAGGTTTATAGTTGATGATATTGGTACATATTAATGAGTCATAGTTGATGATTAGTTGACACATTATTGGCACATACTAGGTACATGATTGGATGCACTTGTTTATTCTAGAGCTTGATTACAGGTTGTTTGGTACAGGTTGTGCATGGTTGATGCACTTGTTTATGGTACAGGTTGATTACAGGTTGAGTTATAGGTTGATGCATGGTTATTGCATGGTTCAAGTTTATTGGTACAGGTTTATAGCGATATATCTCACATTGATAGTGTGACATTGGTTCCATCATTCTATTTCTACTTCCGGTTGGTTGGACGGGGCAAGGACATGTGGTTGTAGCCACCTTCGGATTGTAGTTGAAGAACATAGGGGGTTGTAGACTCCTTCTGGTTGTAGCTAGAGAATTGGGGAGCTGGAGCTTCCCTCAAGTTGTAGCCTGAGAAACTGGGGGGTTGGAGCCTCCTTCCAGTTGCAGCTAGAAAACAAAGGAAGTTGGTGCTTCCAATGAATGTAATTCTTCAAGACGTATAAGATAAAGCATTCTGTGGTTTTCTCCTGATTTGGGTTTCCACGTAAAACACTGATGTACTGTGTATGTGTGTGATTGTTCATTTCTTATTGCTCATTATTGGATAATAATTCTACATTGATATAGCACTTGGATTATTTGGAGAAAAAGGATTATAATTATGCTATTACTAATTTACCCCCCCTCTCAGTAATACAACAATTGGTATCAGAGAAGGTTCCTTCATAAATCAGTTTAACCACTGAAATATAGATCATGGAGAGTAACAACTCATATAAAAATGGAATACCACACTTTGATGGTCAGAAGTATGTTTTTTGGAGCATAAGGATGAAGACATATATACAAGCACAGGGGTTTGAAATTGATAATCAATTCTAGATGGATACTCAATACCAATAGTTCCACCAGCAAATGACAAAGCAATGAAACTTGGTCAGAATAATTCCAAAACTACAAATTCACTTTTGAATGGTCTCAGTGAAACGGTATTCACCAAAGTTGCACATTGTAAATCCACCAAAGATATTTGGGACAAGCTTCGAAATATTTATGAAGGAGATACAAAATTCAAAGAAGCGAAACTTCAAACTTACAGAGGTCAGTTCGAACAACTAAAAAATGAAGGAAAATGAGAATATTGCAGCCTACTTCTTAAGAGTTGATGAAACAGTGAATGTAATCATAGGATTGGGAGAAGAAATCGAAGAATTTGTAGTTTTTCAAAAGGTGCTAAGATCTCTTCCTATGAAATTCAACCCTAAGATATCAGCACTAGAAGAAAGATCGAATCTGAACTCAATAAGCATGGAAAAACTGCATGGAATCTTCACAGCATATGAAATGAGAACTGAATAGGAAAATCTAGATGTAAAAGAAGCAGCCTTCAAAGCATCCAAAAGATCAAAGAAAAATAAAAAGGAACAAGAAGAATATAGTAGCAACAACGACGTCTCAGAAGATGATGAAGAAGTGGCCAACTTCATCAAAAGACTAAACAAGGGAACCAATGGTAGGTATAGAGGTAAGCTTCCTTTAATTTTTTTTAATTGTGATGGTGTTGGTCATTTTTATAACAAATGTCCTTATAAGAAAAAGAGAAATGATGAAAGTTACTCAAAAGGCAAACACACATATAAAGTAAAAATAACTACAAAGAAATATTTCAAGAAAATCTTATACATCAAAGAAGATATCTAATCATAAGTTGAAGATGAAATCAGTGATAGTAAGATAGGAAGAGTTCTATTGATGGTAGTAAAAGATTCTAAAAAAGAAGACTCTGAAGAATAATATGAAGAAGTCGAAGACGAAATTGAAGAAGCAAAAGTTGACTATCGAGAAGAATCAATGTGTGTCATAGAAGTTATCAGAAGAGAAAAGAAGAAAAACAAGAAACTACAAGCAGAGCTAGACAAGAAAAAGGACACTCGAGAACTAGAACAAATTATCACAATATTGAAGGTTCAAATATAAGAAGATAAAAGAATTGAAGAAGAACTCAAATAACAACTAGAAGAAAAGGACAAGATCATTGGAAAATTGGAAGCAAATATTGTCACACTAAGAAAGGATACTCAAAAGAAAAATATGCAGAATAGCTCAAAAGTTCTAGATGACATTATTAGCAGTCAAAAATCTGATCTTGACAAGTCTAGACTTGGATACAATTAGACAGAAAAGTGATCAAGCTCCAAAACAAAAGAGCAAGAAACAAATCCAAAAAGCTATGCAGAAACAATTAAGGTTGGTTGTCATTGATGTCAAACCTTGAACAAAGCCCCGTAGCACAAAGGTTGGGTAATGGACCCAATATTGTTTTATGTAAAGATGAATCATTATTGTCTTGTCATGGTTGATAATAAGTACAAATGAATGAACTCCAAAGTCGTTTCCTTATGGTGAAAGCCCTCACGAAAAGACGCTTTGTGGATTGAGTTATCCTAGAAGTATGGTTAGAGAACTGATGCTTATTTGTGAAATAATGAGATGAAGGTCAGTGTTTTTTTCAGTGAAAATATCCTATATAGATAGTTCTTGTCATTCCATATGTGTTGGTATGTGGAACGTCACATAACTCCTCACGGTTAGAGAGTTATGGCCATGAGAAGTTCGAGAACCCAGGTTTGGGTAATGGACCCAAGTTTGTTTGATGGATAACAGTATGAGTTTTGATCTATTTTTAGGTAATCCTATTCTATATGGATAGTACATGTCATTCCATTTATAGTGGTATGTGAAATTTCACATAAATCCTCACGGTTTGAGAGTTATGGCCTTACGGAGTTGGAGGACCCTCATATGTCATCTAGAAGCCCCAAAATGTCAAAATAGTCAAAGTGGTTTACGAGATTTTAAAAGGAAAATAATAAAGTGAAGTGATGAGTGTATTATAATTCAAATTGAATACAAACTAAATTATTTCAATGATAAATTTAATGGAGAAATTAGAAGTTGCTTAACCCTAAAATAAGGAAAATGGGCAAAGTGACCTAGAAGATGTTTTTAAGGAAGCTACTTGGAGAATATAAATAAGAGGCAAGGCTCTCTCATTTTAGAAAAACTTGAGAATATTGAATACCTATAGGTTTCTTAGGTAACCAAAGGATATATAAGCCTAATTTATGATGAAAGTGAAGAAAAGAAGGAGAAAATTCAAGGAAGGATAATATCTTTTGATGATGCTTTCTAAGGTATGTTTTTTTTTCCAGTTCATCTCACCATTTTTGCAATATTTTTTTTCTAGAATGACTCAGATATTGAAGTTTCTATTCCATTGAGGAAACATATCCAGGTACCTATGGTAAAAAATGAGGCTTGCGGGTCATTGTATATTTTGATTTACACTCTGTGGAAAATAGGGTTTGTGGCTAGTCCTAAAACTAGTCAAAAACATGTGTTTCAAGTAAAAATGTCATAAACTATTCATAACAGATCCAAATTGAGTGAGACAAAATGTGTTGGTTAGAGTACCATATTTAGTATGTGGTGTAACACTTTTAGATTGATTCAACAAATATTTTGTGTGAGGCATGCTCTACAAGGTCACTCTCTAGAATAATCCAGAATTCAGGAAGGTATACCATTTTTTCTATAACTCCTTTTATGAGAGGTTCCAAGTAGTGAGACATGGAGGAATTGCATAAAAAAAACTGAAGAATAGTGTGTATCAGTTTCATATCTTTATTCATTACATGTACAAATTTATGATTATTTCAAGTTAGGGTTGTTGGCTAATCCAAAACTAGTCATGTGAGATTAAAGAAAAGTTTGATGAAAATGATAGTCTCTTGTTGTTTAAAGTTAAGGAAGGTTTGTAATTATGTGATAAAATACATAAGGTCTATTATAGAGTTACAAATAATATTTGTATGATGAAATTGATGAGGGCTTTTGGTTGAGGTACAAGTTGGGTACATAGTTGAGACAAGTAGTTGATGAGTTGGCACATACATGAGGTGTATAGTTGATGATGTTGGTACATATTGATGATTCATAGTTGATGAGTAGTTGACACATGATTGGAACATACCTGGTACATGTTTGGATGCACTTGTTTATGCTACAGGTTGATTACAGGTTGTTTGGTACAGGTTGGTGCATGGTTGATGCAATTGTTTATGATACAGGTTGATTACAGGTTGAGGTATAGGTTGATGCTTGGTTCAGGTTTATTGGTACAAGTTTACAATAGTATATCTCACAATGATAGTGTGACAGTGGTTCCATCATTCTACTTCTACTTCATGGTGGTTGGGTGGGGCAAGGACAGGTGGTTGTAGCTAGAGAACATAGGGGGTTGTAGCCTCCTTCTTGTTGTAGCTAGAGAATTGGGGAGTTGGAGCTTCACTCAGGTTGTAGCTTGAGAAACTAGGGGGTTGGAGCCTCCTTCCAGTTGCAACTAGAAAACAAAGGAAGTTGGTGCTTCCAATGAATGTAATTCTTCAAGACATATAAGATAAAGCATTCTGTGGTTTTCTCCCGATTTGGTTTTCCACGTAAAACACTAGTGTATTGTGTATGTGTGTGATTGTTCATTTCTTATTGCTCATTATTGGATAATAATTATACATTGATATAACACTTGGTTTATTTGGAGAAAAAGGATTATAATTATGTTATTACTGATTTACCCCCCCTCTTAGTAATCCAACAATTACCACCTGTATCCATAGGCCAAACAACAACTTCCATTCTTTTCTACGTTAAATCTTCCATATCTGTCATGTTTGACCAATGATCCCATCCAACATGCTCTGTTTTGGCCCACAATCCCTGCCAAATTACCATATGACATCCCGAAATTTGACTAAAAACCCATGGAATATCCTAACAATCATGTTATGAATTTCCATTTATGGTGTTATTATAAATCTTTGATGGACGATTCCATCCGTCTTAGACTTTTTCAAATAGCACTTATAGGTTCTGCAACGAAATGGTATATTGAGCTTCCATGTAACTCCTTTGTTGACTTTAATTCTCTTTCCATGGTTTTCTTGATGCATTTTCAATTTCCCATATGGTATGAGACCAGCATAGATATTTTTACCTCACTCTGACGATCCTCTTCCACCCACATATCTGATCATATTAATGAGTGGAGATGACAGAGACAGTTGATTAAAGATCCCATCCTTGACCAAATCCTCGTGGATTGGTTTACAAAGTCAATCTTGCCTCCCATTGCCCATGATGTTTCTATGGGAAACGTATTTGATGTTACTGAGGAGAAGGATATCATCTATGCATAGTATTTGTACTTGGTATACTCCCAATCTGAAACACTTTATGATCTGATCCCTGGTGTTCCTTGTTCATATAAAGATCCAAAAAAACCTACTCCAGAACCAAGTTTTGTTTCAGAAACCAAAACTACTTTTGCTCTTGCTCAAACCTCTGAGTTGAATGTGTTCCAATCCACTTCGTCTCAGCAACCAGAGGGGGAATAAAAAATAATGGTAAATCCATGAAATCTTCTAACGAGAAGGATAATCGTAAGTATTTCGATACTCAACCGACTAGGAAGACTAAGTTTCCTTGTATGATTTGTGAGGAAGACCACTACAAAAATGAATACCCTCATCGTGGGGCTGTCTATAAATTTATGAAGGGTACCTCCCAATGAGTTCAACAACAAAATCTAGCTGTGAAAAATAATTCCCCTCTGCAAGGGGTAAATGTAGGTCATTCACACCATGGGAATGCTTCCACAAGCACCTCTGAGGTGTACATGTTTAAGAAGTTAATGTGACAAATCAAGAAAAAACTTACGACACTCCTCTAGGTGATCATACTAAGGGAAAGGTTTTCGATCATCCCTCCACATATACTACTCCTCATCCATTTTCCAATCCTCTTCATATTGAGAATCCAACCTTTGACACAGTTTTTTTCCCACCCATGAGCGTAATTCGAAAAGAAACATTCAATCGAAATGCCCATGTTGCCAAAAACTACAACATTGTTGAAGATTTGGCACATGTTCCTTGTTCTATGTCATCCCTCAAATTTCTACAGAATTGTCCAAGACAACGTAGAACCCTATTTTTATCCATTGGAGCTATGGATCCAGAGGCCTCGAATCTGATCACGTTTAATCTGGATTACTTTAAGGAGAGGATCTACCACCACTTAGCATTGCAAATTCAAGTTTTTGTTGGTGGAAAGAACGTCCATCATACTGTCTTAGATGAGGGATCCTCCACTTGTGTCATATATTTTCCTTACAGGAGATCCCTAGGTTCTCCTAAACTTACCTTGTCTCTGACCACCTTGAAAGTGTTTGATGGACATAGTTTCCAACCTCACGAACTCTTTCAATGTTTCGTTGTGACATTGAAGGGTAATTTTTTTTCGGCCAATATCGAAGTAGTTGACACACCCCTAGATTACAATTTGTTACTTGGTCATAGTTGATTTTATGCGATGACTTTCATCGAAACTACAATGTTTCATGTTTTACGATTTCCCCATCAAGGAAAAATTATCACTATTGACCAACTGAACTATATAACTCGATTTCTCCACAATGTTGTGACAAATCATGTCCCTTTTCTCAGACAATCTAGTCTTGAAAGTCTAGGGTAGGTCTCCTTAAGTATTCCTTTCTCATGGGGTTTTATCCTTTACCTGCTCCTGCCATTTTGTAGTTGCGACATTAAATATGATTTCGAATCAAGTGTGAAAATCCCCCGAATCATATGATCCTTTGATGGTACCTGGTCTCGATGAACACAATTCATTTTCTCTATCAATATCGCTAAAACATGAAACATACCCCCCTAGATTCCAATCAATTCTCCCCCTAGATCATGTACATGAACCTTCTTTTCCTCCACCTCGTGAAAAATTTCCCATTAGTAATCAACTACCTAAACAGGGAAAGAAGAAAAATTGTTGGAGGAAACGATGCTTGGGGGGAAGGTCTCCATCCTATGGAAAAAACACCTTTAAATAAGTACTCCCCTATCATATCATAATAGTCTTTTCTAGAACGAGCTTAGTCTTTGTTCTTTCTCATGCTCGTTAATACAGAAGAATAGGTTACAAGTCTCAGTTTTTGTTCTTTCTCATGCTCGTTAATACATGAGAATATGTTACAGAGTATATTTTTACCTCTTTTTCAGACTCACACACATTATATGAAAATGAACTCTTTGGAGTCTCCTTTAATCTCCTTTTTAGATTCTCTAAACATGAAAATATTGCAAAGTGAACTTGTCTCCTTTCACACTCATTAAAAAGTTTAGAAAGGGTGTATTTTGATGTTTGATTTATCTATTTTTTGAATTCGAAAGAACTAATATTCATCACTATCCTTATTTGTTTCATGTTGATGATGGGGGATGCATCATGGCCCTCCTTTGACGAGTCTATTTCTGTCGACATCAACACATTATCCAGTAATTAGACTTAGAAACCCATCAATACCTTGGAGCCTGCATGCCTCAATGGTAGGTTTCCTCTCTTTTGATAGTGGGTTTACATCATTGACCCATGATCGATTGATTCCACAAGTGTTCAAATTATGAACATCTATTCAAATTCATTGGGATGTACTAGGCTACCTTCAGATTCATTGTCATCATCGGTTATTTCCCTCGCACTTGTTAATGACTTACATCATTGACCAGTAATCAAGTGGTTTATACCATGTTTGACACCAAGACCTCTATTCACATGGCTAGATTTGTACTACTCATGATCGATATTGAATAACCTGGGGGGAATATCTAGTAAACACTCAATTTTTTTATTTTCCTCCCTTAGGCCGCGATGGAGATTATGAAGTTGTGATATAGATTTTGACATAGATCCAATTTGTATTGGTATCTGGATATTTCTTGTCATGTTGTAGCTCCACTTTGTAAAATCTCGTGGATAGATTTTGATAGATTCATGGAGATATGGATCCACATTGTATGTTTGGTGGACATATCCTTAGTGACAGATTTCATGGATCCTCATTGTATTATTCGGTGGCCATGCTTTGAGTTAGATTATTCCGAGTATGGGTATGCCTACCTCATGGATGATATATGTATATTGATGGATGTTTGCTTTAGTTTATGACAGGTCTTCTTACTTTATTCCCTTTATTCCACATTATTACAAATTGCTCCAGCCATCATTTTTCTCCTCCAATCTCACACTTTGGGGGGCATCTATTATACACCATTTTGTCACCCTTTTCTAAGTGCCGTAAAGTGTTGCACTTCACTCTACTCGGTGAATTTAGTGTCAAAAATGCCATGGTCCATTATTCTAAGTGTCATACTTTATTTTTTTCACTTTTTGTAAGTCTCTCCACCTCAACACCATGCAAGAATGATCCATTACATCCCCTTGAGCATTAAGAAGAAGAAAACACATTTGAAACCCTACAAAGATGACCTTTTCCACTAAGTCTTGGCTATTTTTAATGATGGATACCCCCTTTACATGTAGGGGAGGTTTCCATACTCCTATTATAATGTTGGGGGTGTCCTCAATGCCATGTAAACTTCTCTGTGGGAGCATCCAAGAAGATTTGGTCAAAATCCATGAATCTGTGGGGAATCTTCAAGGAATTTATGGATGGTTCTTTGTTTGTTTTCTTGTTTGCATAAATCTATCATTTGATATTTATTCCATCCTATCTTGGAGAAATTAAAACCATGAATATAACTAAAATCCTAACCTAATTAACCATATCCTCAACTACACTCCTGGTTTATCCTAGTGATTATCCCTTCCTGTACATATATAACCAAGCTAGTTTAGAGTGAGAGCGGGGATGGAAAAGGAGGAATACATCAAACCTATGATCTTTTGAAAGAAATAAAAACCTTTGTGAAGACGCTAATTTGGATTCATGTTCAAGGGATGAAAAGGAAGCTTGGAGGATTGCAACATCATCAGGTTGTAAACTTCTTGCTCTTCACTGAATATAAGAACTTGGCCTATTTCTCTTATGTTGTGTTATCCATTTCTTGTTCATTTGATCACTTTGTGTAATTTATCAATAGGTAGGGTTTCTATTACCTAATCATAGATAGTAGGAGGATGAGGTTTCTTCATTCTTGCAGGTTTGACTTTGTGAGGGATCTTCTTGGATTGGAGCTCAACCATTGGAGCGACAAGGACAAATGTTAGAAATTAGGTGTATATACCTTCTCTCCTTCTCTCTCAACCCTCCCATAAGAAAATAGGATAGTTAGTTAGCAGTATGTTAGTGTCCATTTGTTAGAGGCTATCTCACTTGTAGGAAACCCAAGTGAGGGGAACTCAACCTATCCGTAGGGGGAGAATTCTAACTACAATCGGCTTGACTAGGTCATTTCTTTTGGGTGCATGTGTATTAGTTGATATGCAACATTTGGGGGCTCTGGGCCCTGGTACTATAATTTTAAGCTAACACTTTACTTTTAGAGTGAGGTGTTGGTTTATTTGGTTAGTGCATCACCTTTAATTCTTTCATTTAAGTTTCAAAGTCATAAGTGTGAAAAAACCAAGAGAGATAAAAATAACATAATATAGCAACAAAACACATAGCATATGCACCACACATAACTTGTAAAACCCAAACCAAAAACAAAATAGATAATATATATATTAGTCCCTTGGCAAAAACTCGGCCAAGATGGACAACATCTTCTTCTCGGCCAAGTGATCCCTCATCGCTCAATTCAACTCATTACAATGGAGTATCACCAACCTTTTAAAGGATTTATGACATGCAATCCTTGGGTTTTGAAACCACATGATACCATAAACATGTGCCCGAAACCACTAATTTTGACCTAACAAATTTGAATTCTTTACCAATTCAAGTTTATCCTAACATTCCACACTTTAAACTTGACTTGGGATAATTATTGAGGCCCTACTCCCCCTCAAATTTTATAACTACGGTATCTGGAAATCCCTCATTCCCTCCCCCTATCACCTAGTTCTACATCTATAATTTACCAATAAGTTACCATGGGTGCATATTCCTAACGAATTCTTACACTTGTATGCCCATTTACATGCAATAAACTTTTTCAACTCCATTATAAATTTTTGTATTGTTTCTATTCTGGCCTCCTCTAACAACCCATCATAATGGTCCATGATCATTAAAATAAACCTTTAACAATAGATATTGATTTCAAGTGCATGACCTTTGAACTCACTTCCTTCTCTATCAACCCACACACCTATCCTTGAGAGTGCTCTTTTTTGGAAGACTTATCACCACAGTCGTCAATCAATTCATTCACTTTCCATTGATAATCACACATAGCGTTGGCAACACCACCACTTAAAAGCACAACCGCTAGTGCTCACTGAGATGTTAGGTGATGAGGTTCTAACCATAGACGATACCTATAGAAGTCACCATAGATTCATAGAAATAGGTAATTATTTTCTCATTTTGTTTTCCACCCAAATGGCCCCATTCAATTCATGCACCATAAATATTTTCTCCATGGTTTGTTTGGCCATACATCCATTATGGAAGAACTTCAAATATAAATTGTGACCACAAGGAGTAGTAACGATTTTCTGGGGAAACTACATGAAAAATGCAATTCAAATTCTCATCAAATTATCTCCAACACCTTGTTACACTTGGCCTCCTGATCAATACCTTTGATCTCACCAACAGTGGAAGTATGTTTTATTTTTGTCTTAATTTTTTTTACTAGAAACCACCATTCTATGTTGCTTGGCCTTCACAACTTCCTTCAATGTTTCCACCATTTATGAATGGAATATTTGATATGTCTCCCCTGACTTTGATATCTCTCCCATGACTTTGTCATTAGGATGCATGATCATGGCCACCAATTTCAACTACCACCTCTACTCTCTTGCTTGTGGCCTTCATGTTCTTCTTACCTTGCTGCCTTTTTGTTAGAGGACGATAGCTGGTTATTGATGCTCGACTGATCAAATTCAATCCCTTTGGATGACTCCTACTGATCAAATTCAATCCCTTTGGATGACTCTCACCACTTGCAATTGTGGCTCCAATAATTATGTATAGCCAATTCATATTCTCCAGCAAACCGTTGTTGCTTCTTTTCTAGCCACCACATGATGGCCAAAACTTGGCCAAGGGCTCATTAAAATGTTCTTCTTGTCTATTCTATCTTATGCCCAAAATTATGCCTCCAAGAATAACCCCTCAATTAAGGGTTTTCAATACATTTTATGACTCCTTGAGTAGAAATTACAATAGAAAAATCTATAATGGTGGGCCCTCTAACACTTTGTTGCAGAAAGATACATACCCTCTATCTCACAAATCCGATTGTGATGAGATCATCACATCTTCTACCTCTCTTGTTTGCAAGAAAATCACCTAATCCATATACCTCCCTCACTTAAAGAGTCCACTTCTATTAGGCTCTGATAACATGTGAAAAAACCGAAAGAGATAAAATAACATAACATAACAAAAAAGCATATAACATATGCACCATATGTAACCTAGAAAATCTATACCGGTAAAAAAACTAGTTAATACATCTATTAGTGCCTTGAACAAAACCTGACCAACACATTGATCTCGGTAAAGTGAGCCCTCACTACTCAAATCAACTCATTACAATGGAGTATCAATATTCTTTTAAAGGTTTTATTACATGCAATCCATGAGATGTGAAACCATGGACTACCAAAACCATGTGCCCAAAACTACCACAGTTGACCTAACAACTTCAACTCTTTTACCGAGTCAAATTTAACCTAACAACAAGTTCTCCCACTTTCCAATAAATCTAAGTATACAAGTGATATATTTTAATTTGAAATTTTAGATGGTTATTTAAATCAACAAACTATTGTGATGAAGAGAAGAGAGGTTATCTAGAGATGGAAGAAGAAGAAGATAAAAGTATATTCTAACAGGATATTTTTTATTTTTGAAATTTTGATACGACTCTAAGGGAGAAATATATGAGTTTAAATGTATATATAATAGGGGTCAACATAATGAATGGTCTACATGTCAAGTTAGTAATAATATGCATATATCGAGGTCAATATAGTGATTATGAGATGAACATATGATTTGGATATATAAATGTATTGGCCTTATTTGGAGGAGGTTCTCTTATTTTATAAGAATCTATTTTGTAACTCAACTCTTTTTTCTCTTTGGGAGTTCTACATAGTCACATCTTGTCTACATTATGTCAAATACCAAAATCTTAAAATACCATAATAAACCAAATCATACAGAATCTATGCAATATGTGAGCGTGTGTAACAAACATAAAATATATAAATATAAATATATAATAATTAATAATAATTATGAAGAGACATGACATCTGAAAGGGCACCCCTGCGTGGGTATATATGCAACCCTCAGTTCTCAGTGGTAATGTATCTCATTATTTCATATATTCTTATATACATTTATTATTTTTCCTTTATGGATTATAATCTACCATCTTATTTACATTGGATGTTTACATAAGTGAATTGAGTTAGTTCACCATAGTGGTATCAGAAACAGAAACACTATAATATATAGTTAGAAATATAATTTACAAGACCAACAACATTTTTGGAAAAATCTGCTAAGTAATATTGAATCAATTGAGAGAGGAACGCCACTATTAAATAGAATCACAATCCTACAGTTGCCATGAGGATTATCGAATAGATTTTACACCATTGCCAGTTGAAGGTCACCGAATTAATTCCTTTGAAAGAAAATCAAAATAAAATACATACGCCTCTATTTAAAATGTAGAGCCACCATTTCTTCATTACGCCTCTATTTAAAAAGCAGAGCCGCCATTTCTTCACTACAAAGAAGGACCACCACAACTGTGCTTTGTTAATTTATGTGCCACCGAGTGTAGAAAATCGGAATATCCATAACCACATTTGGAAGAGTTGTTGTCCTACCATCTATACCCTTTGTTGTATTGTTCGTTGACAACTATACCAATTACAGACTAATTAAAACATTGAAATCAAGCCCACATCAGGTTCCAATAGCTGCCATCATTGCCGTAATTATCATGCTGAAGGGGTTGGATGGGTGAATGCATCAAGTTGCTACCACTTTAGAAGATCGAACATCATTCTGTGAAAGTCACGTCCTTCTTATATTTTGAATCGCACTAAATTTAAGTTTTAAGCACCATAGTTATACAGCAAAACCTATAAAAACGTAATTCTTATATTATATATAAGTTTTGGAATTGATTAAAATAAAGGACTTATATATTATAAAAAGGGGATTTCTAAGATTTTAAGGTTTAAATTAATTAAAGTTCTTAAGATTCCAATTCAAATTAAAGAGAACAATTTTTAAAAAATGAGAAGAAATAAGAAGGGGTTTAACAAAAGTGTTTTGAAATTCTCGTGAATATAATATTCAGTACTTTTTATTAAAGTACAAGTTATATTTTCTCCCCCACCCTCATTAATTTCATTAAATTACAAGTTAAAAAATGAGTTCTCAAATTAAAAGTCATAAAGTGAAGCAAGGCCTTATCAAAAGAACACTTAAAAAAGAATTATTCTAAAGTTAAATTAAAATGGTATATGAAAAAAATGTATAAATTTAAAAGTAAATAATTCCAGGTGTATTAAGAGGAATTATATGAAGTGAAATAAGAGAAGCACATTATTTATTATTGAAAGAGTGGAACCTTCACACCTTGTGCATTTAATCAATTATGAAAGAAGTATAAAAAAGTCAATATGAAGTAAAGAAGAGATATATAAAATTCATAAATAGATATTACTTTTTGAAAATTAATGTAAAATATTGATAGAAGCCAAAACGAATTCTCATAAAATGAAGGAAGTTTGTTTTTATGAAGGTTGTTCAATCGTATGTTACAATTTTTCTACATTAAAGGGGAGCATTCAAGGAAGAGAAATTAACATCATTATCAACTTTTTTTTTTGTAAGTAAGAGGTTTTATATATAAAGGGCCTTCAAAAAATCAAACCAAAGGTACAAAAACATGATAGTAACCGTACTGTAGTTACTGAATTGCCCCAATAGAGGGGAAACTAGTTCAACCAGCCAGGTAAGTCTAGCATTGATAGTCTTACAATCTTATAGAACATAACTAAGCTGACTTGAATGCAACTAAAATAAGAGACTATTAAAAAGTAAAGAACCCCTGTGGGATTAAACACTTGGCAAATAACCTGGCCAGGTGGCAAGAACGGCCTCATACCAAGGCTCCTCTTCGACGAGTGTCCCTTTGCTTTCCAACTACATGTCAGCATCCACGTTGCTCTTGTCCTTGTTGGCGACTGGCAAGGTGTCCTGTAGCACATGTTGTCATGTAGCCTTCTCCACATTTGTGTCCTCATGCTCGACCTGCTCAACAACGATCTCTGCGGAACGCTGCATCTGGGCATTTCCTTCACTGGTCTCTGCATGGGGTTCCTCTGCTGAAGCCGCGCCTACTAGGTTGGAGGGGAAACCATCTTGGAAGGAAGAAAGAATCTGAAGGAGGGTTGAGATGTTTCCATCCGTGATCTGCAATCGGAATTGGAGGTCCTCCATCCCCTAATGGAGTTCGAAGACCAGATCATAGAGAATAGTAAAACTTTCTTTCAGTTGCGAGTCAAGGATGGAGTCAAAAGACGGGTTCGCGTTGTTTCAGGCCCTTCGAACAGGAGGTGGCACCCCTATGGGAGGCCTTGATGAGCCAACTACTGGTGCATGGGGAGGCTTGAAGGTTCTGGAATTCAGTGGGATGGCAAGGTATCGTGAAGAAGAGCCCAACGAACTGTCAATAATGGCTAAGCATTCAAACCAAGAGATATGCGAGGTGGAGGAGGCGAGAGGTGCTAGCTCGGACTACAGAGGCGGCGAGGAGATCATGGAGGGTGAACTAGGGGGAGAGACAGAGGCCTGGGGCCAGGGAGGATGCCATGGAGAGCCTTTTCACAGTCGTCCTCTTTGACGCGGCATAAGTTTCGTTGTTTGAAAGAAGAAAAAGACTAAGTGCTCCAGGCAAATGTAGAGAGCCTGGAGATGGGCAGGGGCTGTGAGAACCATGAAAGTCCAGTCTGAACCAGGCCAGGGCAGCAGAGGGATGTGTGAGTCAGTCCGCGAGCGAGGATGAGAAGTAAATGCAAATGGAAAAGCCATAGAAAAATTTGAAATGGGGACGAGTGCACTAGAATTAAAGTCGATGCAACGACGTAAAGTCGATTTAATGTAGGGTCAGGGTGGCGGGCGTTGGCACGAGCTCATCAGATGGCTCCCTGCCTCGTTGGCCTACCTGTACTCCCTCCTTGCGTCATTTGGCCTGCACTAACACCCCATCCAGGGGAACATCATTATCAACTTCGACTATAATGAAAATTACATTAATATTGATTTTGCAAATCAATTATTAATTCCAGAGAAAAATATAATTGAAAAGAAAACTATTTTTCAAATTAAGGAGTTACAAATTAAAATTGATGAATATGAATATACATCTCAATTCTATGTCAAAACTATGTATAGAGAATAAATTGACATCATTATCAGGCTACCCTGGTTCAAAAGTCTAGGTACCTTCATCTTAAACATGGATAAAAATTTTGTGACATTCCCATATAAGGACAAGATGATAACATTACAAGACACTACATCAGAGCCAAATTCGGTAACACTAGAAGAAGTTAATGATATCTCATAAGTAATACTTCAAGAAAATAAAAAAGTAATACAAAAATAATTTGACAAAGTTATCAAGGATAAAAACGAAGAAATTTATCGTTTAAGGGAACACAGTAAAAAGCTACTTAATCAAATCAAGAAGGCTAAGGTTACGATGGAATATGGAAAAAAATTAGAACTAAAAAGGGAGGATCTTGAAAAAGAATCCAAAAATAACTTATCAAAGAAAGAAGAAGAAAATTCTAGTTTGAAGAACCCTAATCAAGAGTTACTAGAACAAATCAAAAAGTTGAAAGAAGAGAAACTTAAAAATCGAGACATTAAATATATCGCCAAATCACGTAATAAAGAAAGTATCGCTCAAGAAGCTACAAAATCAACAACGTTAGATGTTGTGATACAAACTATGGAAGTTGTAGGTATACTCACTAATCAAAATCCTGCCATTAATAAGGAAACATCTATGTGAATGAAATCATATATCGAAGTTCAACGAAGAAAATTCTACAAGTATGGTAAGGAAAAATCATGTTATAAAAACTCCTTATTGACATCCAAATCATATGAGTAGATATCTTAACCATTTAGAATATTGATTTTATTCAAGAAGGGAATGACTAACTTATCATATGAAAAATATTGATACCATCACAATTTAGTCTCATGATAAACATTCATCATGGAAGTGCAACATTCCACAAAAGATTGATTTAGGATGGTGTGACCATTTCACAATTAGATAGTTCTTCTCAATTCTTCGTCACTTATATCATCTTGTATCGCCAATCATGATAAACAAAAAAAACATAGAAGTGTGCAAATACATGGAAAGCCAAAACAAGGATGTAAGATTCTCCATAAACGTGCTTTGAGGACAAATAATTTCTAAAGGGGAAGGCTATGTAACAAACATAAAATATATAAATAAAAATAAAAATAAATAACTAATAATTAATAATTAATTATGAAGATACATGACATATGAAAGGTCATGTCTCTTATGAAAGGAAACCCCCACGTCGATATATATGCAGCCCTCGGTTCTCAGTTGTAATATATCTCATTATTTCATATATTCTTATATGCATTTATTATTTGTTCTTTATGGATTATAACTTACTATCTTATTTACATTGGATGCTTACGTAAGTGAACTGAGTTAGTTCACAACAACCTAGATCATAAATTCCAAGAGATAATAAAGATGAGTTACACAATAACTTCTTATAAAATAAGAAAACCTCCTCATAATACCCTTAATACATCCATATGTCCAATTCATATGTTCCTCTCATAATGACTATATTGACCTCTATATATACCTATTATGTTAAGCCCTAATATTGGCTCATTATCCCTTAATTGGGGCATATTATATTAGTAATGTTATTTTATTTATGCGGCTTTAGGCCATTAGTTGTAATTATACCTCCTAGTCTCCTATATATACCAAGGAGACATTTTCATTATGAATCATCTTGTACTAGAACATTTAAGTGGGGTAAAAGGAGGTTGCCCCCTCGAAGAGGCTTATTATCTGAAATTATCTCTTTTTCAAGGCGTTGAGTACTTTTCCTGAGGTTTTTCTATGCTATATTGATGTTTGGTTCTT
>SNQJ01S0008407.1:84156-103483 GCA_010110895.2 Picea sitchensis | reverse complement strand
CATATATATAACCGTGGGTCGGGGCTTAGCCCCGGCCTGGTTCGCGCCCCAATTAACATATTTGTAAACTTAAATATATTAAAACGCATACATATGTTAAGTAACACATGCGGGCGCGCCGGTTGGGTGGCCTTTCCCAAGGCTTTACCCAGCCCGGAGGTCATAGGGTCAACTCCTACCAAATGCAAAGATTTTAAACCAATTTTCATGTGGCACGTGGCAGCCATTGATTGGGCCACGTGTCGCCAACCCGTTCGCTGCAAACAAGCCATGTCACATGCCAACTGTCCAAATAGTTGCCTGCCACGTGTCGTACGACCTGCCACGTCAGCGTCCATATGGACTGTACAGTCAACATCCCTTTTTTTGCCTGTTTGTCATTTTGAACAGAAAGCGATATCTCTCGCTCCTGACGTCCGTTTGAACCCAAACGAGTTGCGTTGGGTTCGTAACGACGAGGCCTACGCTCTTGTTCAATTTGAAGCGATTCCGAGCACTTTGAATTTTTGAGCAAAATTTGATCCCCTGGATCATTTCTCTTCTCTTCATCTTATATCTTACTACTTGTTCGTCACCCCATGCTCTCCCTTCTTTTCTATTCTACTCAACTTGCTTCATTGTTCTTCTCACATAGTGTTTAAGTCTTTTTCTTCTTTGTTCTTCTAGGTTCATTCTCTCTTTACCTTATCTCATCTTCTTCCCCCATCTTTTCATCCCCCCCTCCACACGTGGGGTTTACATTTCCATCCTATTGGGCTCCATGCACATTAGACCCTTCTCCATGAATAACATTTTGATCCATAGCGATATTTCTTATAACAACCTTCTTCTAGGACCGACTGCAAGCTTTCTTTCTGGCATGCTAAAATATATGTTGCATTCAGCAACAAACTCCATTATATATCCTTCTTTCACATGATCAAACTAGAAATCGATGGTTTTGTTCCATTTGTTGTCCACAAATTTCAATCAATTTATTGCTTCTTGGTCCCAAACCAATGGTTCTTGGGCTCGCCACACGAAGTTAATATTTGTATGTCTCTTTACCCATTCATCCAATAAACAAGGAAACTCAACAAAGAAAATTTCATGCAGATCTGCATATGTGTATCTTTGTTTCCATCTTTTGAGGTTGATTTGTAGATCCTTGGCCTCTTGTCGCACAAACTTGTCCTCCTTCTCATAGATCCATTCTTTTATTTATTTCCTAGAAGGTTGCCACTTCATGTCCTTACTCCACCATGTAGCACAAAATCTTCATGTCCGAGCAACATAACCAATTGTTGGCTCGAGGTTTCAAACCCAAGGTTCGAAAAGATTTACCAACAAATACCCTATTTGCATCGACATATTCAATATTCAAGGACTAGTAAAGGTTTCACCCGAGATGCACATGAGAATCATAGAGACCAAATGTTTATGCATTTCATGAAGGAATAACACAAACATGAAACACTTTATAGTTGTGCATTAGATATTATTCATTCATAGAAGTAACACACAATCTAACATCTATAAAAACATACATTCATAACAGAGTACATGATAGGAAGTATAAACTTGGGACTCATGCCTTCTTTCATTAATCACAGTGAAGTATTCAGATACATGGAGGGTCACAGCCTGCGCAGAGATTCATTAAGATTGAACTAGAGATCAGAGATCTAGATCTTGATCTACTTTCTCTCTTTTATTCCACTTAAAGATTTACAATTACAATAAACCTCAAATGAACCATAAGTTAACCCTTACATGTTCACATGAAATCCTTATATCTCTACAAAAGCATGGGAATCATAACAAACTTTCCAACTCACTAACTGATCCAAAAAACGAAGGTATTACTGATAATTCACAAGTTAGTTTAATGTACTTCTTGCATCGGATCGTTAAGAATGTGAAATACATAAACTTGTTATCTTGTTTGCGGAATATCAAATGTGACTTTTACTTGATGCTTATTAATGTATAAAGAGATTAGCCACTAATATTCATGTTGCAAATGAAGAGAATAGAACAACAAAACAGAAAGAGAAATAGAGACAAGAGGTTGATAACGGAGTTCACCAATCGTTGGCTACGTCTCCGGGCCCGCTTCCAAGTGGAGGACCTCTTTATTGCTCCTTAAAATGCTCAAAGTTCTCTTACGGTGCTCTTTGTTGTTACATTACATGCTTCATGTCTTCTGTTCAAGACCTNATTATACCTCCTAGTCTCCTATATATACCAAGGAGACATTTTCATTTTGAATCATCTTGTACTAGAATATTTAAGTGGGGTAAAAGGAGGTTTCCCCCTCGAAGAGGCTTATTATCTGAAATTATCTCTTTTTCAAGGCATTGAGTACTTTTCCTGAGGTTTTTCTATGCTATATTGATGTTTGGTTCTTAACATATTATCACTCACTAGACATGTGGACCCTTTGTTAGGTCAACCCCTATTAGATATAGATTTAACCCATTACATATACGTTTAACCTCATATTTGTCCCCCTTGGGGTTATATCATTGTGTGTACTCCAGTTTATTATGTATTTTAAGGATTGATACATAACATTTTGTATTTGAAAGAGACAAAACAAAGATTTGGTACATAACATTTGGTATCAAAGCACATGATTCTAGATTTGAATCCTTTAAATTAGTAATATTACCATTTTTATCTAAAAAAATTCAAATTATCTTAAGCAAGCAAAGTTTATAGCATCGAGAAGTACATTTAGTAAAAATTTCAAAATATGGATTGCTATTGTTTTAAATTTATAGATTGTGCAAGTTATGTATGTTTTTATTTTATTTTTGGTATCTACTTACATTAGAATTAAACAAATGATTCAAGCACAAGATATTCGAAGTATCGATAAAAATCAGAATGATTGTTTTGTAATGGTGGTTGGAATTGCACCCAATTTAACCATGATTAGTAATACATTTGTCGAAGTTCTATTACTCATTTAGTTACAAAAAGAACATAGCTTAGGTCTAGTATGAATTAACTGATGGTGTAACATAGAGATTAAGTCCAATATGAATTTGTCGAGGGTGTAATGTAATCCATAGCTAACATCCTAACATAAAATATGAAACAACGTGATCTCCTTTTAGATGCATTATCACATGGATTTTCATAATACTATATAGTTTAAATATGACGTACAATTATGTTTACCACAAATCTGATATGGTAGGATCACCATTGGTTTGATTTTAGAATATGTTATAGGTTGATCCAAAAGCGAAGGTATTACTGATAAATCGCAAGTTAGTTTAATGTACTTTTTGCATCAGATCGTTAAGAATGTGAAATACGTAAACTTGTTATATTGTTTGCGGAATATCAAATGTGACTTTTACTTGATGCTTATTAATGTATAAAGAGATCAGCCATTAATATTCATGCTGAAAATGAAGAGAATAGAATAGAAAAATAGAAAGAGAAATAGAGACAAGAGTTTGATAACGGAGTTCACCAATCGTTGGCTACGTCTCCGGGCCCACTTCCAAGTGGAGGACCTCTTTATTGCTCTTTAAAATGCTCAAAGTTCTCTTACAATGCTCGTTGCTGTTACATTACATGCTTCATGTCTTCTGTACAAGACCTCATTGCTCAGATTCATGTATGCACCATCAAAATCCTCTCACCAACATGATAAAAATGCCTCTCAAAACATGAGAAAAGGCCAAAATTTACAAACTGCCCCTTCAAAACCCTGCATCAAAAAGTCTTCCTTTTGATCCTCCCATGGCCTCCAATAGGTCGGGTTTATATAGATTTGAAGTGGGTAACTATCTCCAAACTTCCTCCCAAAATATGGGCTCAAAAAGAGCCCAATATCTCCCAATAATGGGCAAAATCCATTAAATCTGCTTAAAAAATCATTAAAAAATCACTAATATATGGTGAAAAACCCACATTTGTGAAAATATAGGGCTAAGCCCCCTAACTGGGTGCGCACCCCTAGTCTTATGGCACTTTGCATGGGATAAAGGCTCAAAATAGGGTGCCTTAAGTGGGCTAAGCCCCTTCTCATGTGCGCCCCCCTGGTTTTATGGGATGTCCCCAAGATTCTTGGGCTGGGGCTTATTCCCTTGTGCGCCCATACACCTTTACAATATACTTTAATAAAATTAAAGTTGGTTATATTTAATAAGTACCATCAAGGGCCCATTGGTAAAAAGGACTTTGGCCAAGTCTTGGGTGCCTACCAAGAGGTCATGGGTTCAAATCCCATGAGCTCCATAACATTTTGCCACCAAACATTAACCAATACCATGGTGCCATGTGGCACCCAACCATTTGCCAAACAAATGCCACTTGTTAGTTGTTGGTTGGATCCCTGTCACTGACCAGTCACCTTCTGTTAGACTGCCACTTGTCATCACTTGTCTTTGCCATGTCAGCACTGCTGATGTCATGCTGATGTCATCATTTGACTGGACCTATTGACTTTTTGCCTGTTTGAGAAAACGGTTAGAGTACGATAACTCTCGCATACAACATCCATTTGAGAAAGTAAATATATGGCCAGAATCTAGAGAACGAGCCAGACGCAATGGCATTGGATTCATCCAATTATGAGAACTTTGATTTTTGAGCATTTTCTGAGCCCGGGGAGCCTCCTAGATCATTCTTTCCCACTTTGGAAGCTTTTGGACCACCAAAAGTTTGCTTTTACTCAGGTAAGAAGTGAGGGTATGACCTCCCCACTTTTTCCTGTATCATTCATCCTCTCTATTAGGATAATGATCACCTGACTAATCACAACAAACATGAACACTGAGATAGCATTGTTTATCAAAGTATTCATTTCATTTATCACACAATCATCTATATTATTTGTCGCACTTTTCAGCCATACACCATTGAACAACAACAAACTAATCAAAAATACTGAGTATGCAAATGAAAATGACAAAACATGCTTCCCCTTTTGAACAGGAACAATAATCAAAGTATGCAGCTGAACCTTATGTTGTACCTCCGGTCACACTTCATGACTGATTTAAAACATATGGAATCATCTCATGTTTAGAATCACAAACTTCATGTTTTGTTACAGACATAAGTGTTAAAATTTTGCTTGCATTTACCATTATTTTTAACTTCCCTGTAACTGCAAAAGACCTGTCAGTTTTCATGCAATGAGCACGAACAATGTACTCCTTCCCATCTTTCTTGAATCAATATTTGTTTTCCTCCTTGTAGAATATGGCTTTCCTATCATAAAGGTATGGGCTTCCCAGTACAATTCCACATGTATCCAATGGCACTATATCAAGCTCTACTTCATCAACATAATTAGAAGTGATTGCAAACTTGATTTTACATTGCTTGGTTACTTGTAAATTGTTATCACCACATATCCATCCCAATGGATATGGTTTAGGATGTGACTTAGTTTCAAGTCCCAAGTTATTCACAACATCTTCACTGATTAGATTGGCTTGTGGTCCACTATCTACAAGAGTATCAACTTTGACATTATGTGTTATAACCCTTATGTGGAAAAGTTCATTCCTTTTATACTCATCATTTACATCAACTGAACTAGAAGAGCTAGAACTTGCAACAAAATTTATACCTCGGATTCCCATAGCTACAACCTGTGTCTCATCACCGGAATCTGATCCAAGATCCACTTGAATTGTCACAACTGTGGTATTCTTCCTTTCGTGGTTGGAAAACTTATTTGGCTTCAAGTCAGGATGTAAAACCCAACAACGATATTCATCATGGGCTACTTTCTTGCAATGCTTGCAAGTAGGTTTCTCCTTTCTTGTTGTGGTTGTCTTCTTCTCTTTCCTTTTCCCTACATCCTTTCTTTGCCAAGTATTTGTAGAAACACTATCACCAACATTCCCTTTACTTGATTCAATTTGAATGGCTTGTACACATACTTCATCAAAGTTAGAAGGATTTAGCATAAGAATAGTGTGCTTCAGATAAGAATGTAAACTACCAATATATTTTAGGAGTGTCTCTTGTGTATATAATGGAATACCCAAATTTAACGCTTTCTTATGAAATATCTGAGTATATTCTTGTACACTTTGACCTTTTGATTGCCTTAAACATTGCCAATTCATCATTTCTTATTGCATGTAAGCTAAAGGGTAAAACTGTTGTTTTAATGCAATAACAAAATCATTCCAGGAAGAGATTGTTTTACCACTTTTCTTAAGATCATCTCTAGTTCTGCTTTCCCACCATATGAGAGTTGTGCCTCCCAATTTGAGATTTTCTAGTTGGATCTTAGTTTCATCATCAATAATCTTTTGTATCATGCAATAGACCTCTAATTGTCTCACCCAATTATATAGCTTTTTTGCATCTAATTCACCATCATAAGTGGGCAATTGAAACTTTACATCTAACTTTCATAATGACATATAAGAAGAATAATGAGTTTTTTACTTATCCTTGGAGGAATGTAAACTTGCTTCATTATTAGATGATGAGGATGAAGGAGAAGAAGGCTCTGAAGGTCCACCACCTCAAACTCCTCCTTCTGCTCTTACCGAAGATTCACCTTCTTCAACTTTTGGATTCCTTCACTGACATCTTTCATGGTAAAGCTCCTCTACCATAGCTTGCATCAATTTAAATTCCTCGAAGAAATCATCTTCAGATTTGAAGGGACCCAATTTCCGTGGTGAATACATCTCTTGCTTATGAGGTCGCCTTTGAATCTCTGTGTCAAGAGCCTCAAGTTGGCCTTCTCCTCACTTGAGTTTTGCTCTTGTGAGCATCCAATGCTTGCAATTCCTGTCAAACCTTCACAACCAAATGATCTGATACCATAAACTTGATCCAAAAATGAAGGTATTGCTGATAAATCACAAGTTAGTTTAATGTATTTTTTGCATCGGATCGTTAAGAATGCGAAATACGTAAACTTGTTATCTTGTTTGCGGAATATCAAATGTGACTTTTACTTGATGCTTGTTAATGTATAAAGAGATCAACCATTAATATTAATGCTACAAATGAAGAGAATAGAATAGCAAAACAGAAAGAGAAATAGAGACAAGAGGTTGATAACGGAGTTCACCAATCATTGGCTACGTGTTCGGGCCCGCTTCCAAGTGGAGGACCTCTTTATTGCTCTTTAAAATGCTCAAAGTTCTCTTACAATTCTCTTTGTTGTTACATTACATGCTTCATGTCTTATGTAAAATACCTCCTTGCTCAGATTCATGCATGCACCATCAAAATCCTCTCAACAACATGAGAAAAATGCCTCTCAAAACATGAGAAAAGGCCAAAATTTACAAACCGCCCCTTCAAAACCCTGCTTCAAAAAGTCTTTCTTTTGATCCTCCCATGGCCTCCAACAGGTCTGGTTTATATAGATTTGAAGTTGGTAACCATCTCCCAACTTCCTCCCAAAATCTGGGCTCAAAAAGATCCCAATATCTCCCAATAATGGGCAAAATCCATTAAATCTGCTTAAAAAATCATTAAAAAATCACTAATATATGGTGAAAAACTCACATTTGTGCAAATATAGGGCTAAGCCCCCAAACTGGGCATGTTCCCCTAGTCTTATGGCACTTTGCATGGGATCAGGGCTCAAAATAGGGCGCCTTAAGTGGGCTAAGACCTTCTCATGCGTGCCCCCTTGGTTTTATGGGATATCCCCAAGATCCTTGGGCTGGGGCTTATCCCCTTGTGCGCCCATACACCTTTACAATATACTTTAATAAAATTAAAGTGGGTTATATTTAATAAGCACCATCAAGGGCCCATTGGTAAAAAGGACTTTGGCCAAGTCTTGGGCACCTACCAAGAGGTCATGGGTTCAAATCCCATGAGCTCCATAACATTTTGCCACAAACCATTAACCAATACCATGGTGCCACATGGCAGCCCATGACTGGGCCATGTGGCACCCAACCATTTGCCAAACAAATGCCACTTGTCATCTATTGGTTGGATCCCTGTCACTGACCAGTCACCTTTTGTTGGACTGCCACTTGTCGTCACTTGTCTCTGCCATGTCAGCACTGCTGATGTCATGCTAATGTCATCATTTGACTGGACCTGTTGACTTTTTGCCTATTTGAGAAAATGGTCAGAGTACGATAACTCTCGCATACAATGTCCATTTGGGAAAGTAAATATATGACCAGAATCGGGAGAATGAGCCAGACCCAATGGCGTTGGTTTTATCCAATTCTGAGAACTTTGATTTTTGAGCATTTTCTGAGCCTGGGGAGCCTCCTGGATCATAGGTGGAATCATAAATAACTATGATGTCAATGTCATTTAACAAGTTTAGTAAATGTACAATGGTACATTATTTTCTAGTTATAATTCAATTCAAAAATCATATAGTGAATAATAAATCAAATATAAAATGATGGGATATATGTTTACTTTTATATACAATACTTGATACTTGGTGTGTGTATGTGTATATTTATTAGGATTTCAAGATTAATACTTAATTACCATTGTATTTATAATTAATTCTTAGTATATAATTGAGGAAATTTTTTATAATTATAAGTTGTATTATAATTAATGTATGGTTGATCTTTTAAAATAAGATTTCATGATCATAAATAAAATTTGGGTATAGCATAGGCATGAGTAATAATTTATAAGAAATGATACTAAATGTGTCTTTCTGAGAAAGAGTTAATATGTGGTGTAGATTCTATATAAATAAATAAATAAATACGTTAATAATGTTACATCTATGATACAATCTTGGGTAGGCTTGCAAAGGTTAACACTAATTAGGGTGTTACAGCCATATTTCATGAGAAATATTAACCTAGTTATTATGAATGGGTAATAAGACTAATTGACTTACCAGTTGGTAATGTGTGTTGAATAGATTCTTAATCCATGCACTGAATCTCCAAAGTTCACTTGTCTAAAAACATATTTCATGATTCTAACACAAGAAAACTTAGTGAGTAGCCAAGGACCTCTTCACCCTGTATTTTCCCCACTATAATCCCCATTTTAATTCATGCTTAATGTAGATATAACGTGTGGCCATGACCAAGCGATGTATATGTGAATTGTATTTCTAAATTTCAATAATAAAATTTGATGCCAGTTCCTGGGCGATATGGATAGAGTTGGGGGATGAATTAATCCACAAGAGAGGGGAGGGTCTAAGAGAATTCCTAATAGAGAGGTCCTTAGACGAATTACCCATGTCTATTAATTTAACCCACTTCCTAAAACTACTATTGGTATATTAAACTTATAATTTATGATTGAGTGTCTCCAAATCTAGTCATTGAGTGTATGTAAGAGGGTGGGTGTGATAAGTCACATCTTGTAGTCATTGGGAGCATGGGGGATGAGTAAAATCAGCTTGGAGATGTGTGCGAGTTAAGGAAGAAAGCCAAAGGAGAGGAATTTTGTATTGACAACTACAACATTTTTCGACAATCAATGTTTTTGCATGAACAACAAGTAGAGAGAAAAAAAGAAGAGTTTGGAGTTGAAAAAACCATGGAGGGACTCGGGAGAATTATAGAGCATGATGGAGTGTATTTGGAGAAAAATACTGAAGATCTAGGTTGTCAAGACTAAAGAGTTAACTATTGTGTGAGTTTTACTATAATGACAAGTGATTGTTTTTGTTTTTCTTGGTAGTTTTCCTAGCACTGAGCTCCCTTGAGTTTCGTAGTAGTGATATTCCTAGTTACCTATGTGAGAGAGACCCTGATAAAAGAATGGGATGCCAAATGGACTAATAGAAGTGGAAGGGTACATTCTTTGGGTTGGGTAGGTCGAGAGGAAGACAACTGGTGGAAATCGGGATAGTTGTAGGAGAATAGTAGTGGGTTGTGAGATTTTTTGAGATGTGAGTGGACAGTGAGAGACCACCCTCTTTTATGGATTGTTAGCCCCATTTCGAGAGTGACTTGTCGTTTAGATTTGGAAAAAAAAGTCTATGGTTGGGTGGAACATCTATCCCAAACAAATGCTTGCACAATCATTTTAGAAAAATAATTTCTTTACCTTGTTTCTGTGTTGCATTATGAGTTTAATTATTGTGTATTAACTTCGTGTTTGAGAACGATTTATATGTTGACATGATGAGTTATTTAAATTGCATTAATGCCATTTTTAGCATGATGTAGATGCTTTTTTTTAATGGTATTAGACAATAGTTAAATATGTGTGTAATTTGTATATTGTAAGCTACATGAAATTAGTTAGAAGAAAAAAATTGGTTTTATGTGTTTTCTACATAGTAATGACCCTCAGTTCAGTTGGGGGTTGTTATGTTATTGTATCAAATCTTCTGGTCCAAACACCAAGCTTGTATGGGCTAGGAACAAGTGAAAACTTGGGAAAATTTGTTGTTACAAATTTTGTTATGTGACGAATTTGGGGGGAAATGGAGAAATTTAGAGTGAAATCCCCAGATTCATGAGCGTATTCAAGTGTAAATTCCTTAGGACCATTGAAGAGATGATATGGGGCATCGATTTTTACAGTTGCATAGCTAAATCTTATTTGTAAGGTCGAATTGCATGTTTTAATGAACACTGAAGAATTTGGGAAACATTTGATGAATCAATGACCGATGGGTTGGTTGGCCATTTTAGCAAGGTGTTCTGTTAAGTTCCTAAAAAGATCTAAAAATATAAGATAGAATAATAACTCAAATCATTCACCAAAACAATGAACAAAATAAATAGATAAAACCCTTGAGGTAGGGTAACACCATATATTATTCCTTGTGGAAGGAATGCACTCCTCAAGCAATACTTGCTTGTACACATATAATATTCTTCACCATGCTTCAATACATTGCTTACACTTATTTATATAGCTCTATCTATCTCCTAGGAACCTTCTAGAGAGTCTTCTCACATTTATTATATCTAACTACCATAATGGGTCTTATTTAATAATATAGTGGACCTAATCCACCTTACATTGAATATACATATCCACATTCTCATTCAGTGCCTCCCTAGGTATACTACAGTCCATCCCCCTTCACATGTTTCATCCTTGAAAAACGAGAAGAAACCATAAAATATGACTGGCTAAGAAATGTATCCAATTGGTACCAAGTATGACCATCCATCCATCATAATCAAAGCCAAACATTTTTTCCAACTGTTGCCTTGCCACCCTGATCTTGCTTTGCATCATGCCAGTGTTTCCATGGGATTAGTTCTCTATCCTGATGTTTTCTTGTAGCATTGGTAGGCCTCAATGCACCTTTGAATTGGTTTTCTTTTTGGTTACCTGTTAGTTCATAAGTGTGTTGATCTTCATTCCCTTTCCTTGATGACAATTGTTTCTCTATATGTTGTGGATGGAGATATACAACAACTTTAGGAATCTATTCTTTTTTCTTCAAATCTACAACACATCGTACCTTTGATTCAATGACCTCTTTAGCTACATGATTGTGTCCTTCCTATGGCTTTGATTCATATTGTTCTCTAGAATCTACCTATGATTCAACTTCTAACTCAACAATAACTACTTTGCTAGCCTCCATGGGTCCATCTTTCTTACTAAATGATACATCCTGCAATGTAAGTTTCTTTTTTTTGTACGAAGGTTTAAAAAACTTTTTTTCCACATTAATATTAATTGTACCAATTGTGGCCATCCAAGGGCATTCCAAAACAATATCCACCTCATCCATATCTATAACATAAAAATATGAATGCAACACATATTTGTCCATACTCGGCTTCAAATATTTAAAAATTTGAACGTTTTCACCCTTAACCTATGTTCTTTGGATATTATGCGTAGGAACTTGCAAATCTATTAACCAAATGAACATTGATAAAAGTTTGTCGGCAACTAGGGTTAATAGAAACAATTACATTTTCTTTATGAATACAACCATGCATCTTTAATATAGATTTGCCACATGAAAATTAACTCTTTTTGCTCTCTTCATACTTGCACTTTGTATGGGACCACTCATCTAAAATTAATTTTACATATGCTTCATTAGAAAGTGTCATCAACTCATTATAATTAAATGAGTTCCACCATATGCGAGCATCTTCTTGGAAACCATATTGTAGACAAATTCTCCAATGCTCTTTCCATTATGAATTTTGATGTTGCATATATTATTCAATACTAGGGCCATCATCTTTTCCAGTAAAAATCATCTTTCTTAGAGAAATATTCAACAAAAACTAAGGTTTATAAATTAACTTACTATGCAAATCGTAGGGTTTTTTCGAAAAAACCCTAAAAAATGACCGAACTTAAAATGCTCATAACTTTACTTCCCGTACTCCATTTTGGCCAATTGTTTTTTTTAAATTGAGTTATTTTCTGAGAGGAATTCAAATATCCATTTTTTTTCCAAATTATTTTAAAAAAAAATCATATTTGAACGTGAAGTGTGTCTCCCTCTTTTTTCCCTAGAAAAAATCTGAAAAAAAAGCCAAATAATTCTCCCCTTCTTTGGTGAAGGAAAGTGTTATGATAGAGTTTTTTAAGTACCTGCATAGATCTGATGATAAATATCAAAATAAACCCACAATATCAACAATAATAAACTAAACCATTCACCAAATACTGAACAAAAGATATAGAGAAAACCCTTGAGGTAGGGTAACACCATATATTATTTGTTATGGAACTAATGCACCCCTCAAGCAATACTTGCATGTAAAAATAAAATATTCTTCACCATGCTTCAAAGCATTGCTTACACTTATTTATATATCTCTCTCTATCTCCTAGGAACATTATAGAGAGCCTTCTCACATTTATTATATCTAACTACCATAATGAGTCTTATTTAATAATATAGTGGACCTAGTCCACCTTACATTGAATATACATAACCACATTCTCATCCGGTACCTCCCTAGGTATCCCATATTACCTCCCTAGGTATACTGCATGTTCTCTCAGCAAGGTGAATCACCAATCAATGATGGAATATGATTTGGTTGGACAATTCAACGAGGTGTTTTGGTCACCCAAGGGAAACTACCAATCATCGATCAAGAAAAGAGGAGTATGATGTGTCATCCTACGTCATCATCCATGTGTCATGCCACACCAACTAATTTGACACCTCAGGATGGTGTGTCATGCCATGATAGCATCCACATGTCAGGCCACATGAGTAGTTGCGACATTGGCCAAGTAATAGTCGATGTTCGATGATCAATGTTTCATTCATCCAAGAGAAATCACAAATGGTCAATGGTTGATGGTCAGGTTGGTCAGTTTAGTGATGACTTGTAGGTTGGTTGTCAAAGGAAAAGGGACAATGAATGATGGTTGGGTCGTCCTTTAGCAGTGTATTGCATGCACCTAAAGGAAAACATTAATTTATGAAAGAGTTCATATCAATGACTAATATTTCACCCAATTTGAGATTGACGACTTTGATTTAAACATTGTTATAATAGTAAAACAATGAAATTTCAGATTTTTGAAGGTCTTAATCTTGTGGGGTGATTTTAAGAGCCTAAATTTTTTTTTTAGGAAATAAAACCCCATGGAAATCGAGTGTATCTTTGGTAGGTATATGGAGCTTCAATAAAATAACTTAGCAAGATCTTACCAATGAGATATTGTGGGCATAAAACAAAGCTCGGATGCAAAACTTACAGCTGAAACAATTAAGGTAAAATTCCAGCACCAGTTTACTTCTAAAGGTCATAAATCCTTGCTCAGAAGTTCGTTTGGGGCTCAGGAGAAATGTATGGAAATATTATGAACCATATAATCCAACCATGGAGCCATATCCAGATTCTAGGTATGGAAAAATTTGGAAGACGAGAAAAAGGGCACTTGTAGCAATTATTTTATAGCATACATGGATAAATTGGGAAAACAACCTAAACTTTTGTGAACCATAAATTTTAATTAGGAGCTTAGATTTGAGCAATAAAATAGTTTCTAGAGATTTCGTGAAGATGAGAAGACATCTATATACCAACAATTTTTAATTCAACACTAAAATTTTATCAAAAAAGTAAAAAAATAAATTTTGTAGTAGTGAGTAAGTAGAAAATTCCACTGTGTGATTGTTGTAACATTTCGCTCAAAGCTCAGAATAAGGCATCAAGGCATCCATTGGAGAGATATTTCATAGAATAATGTGTTTAAGGAATTGGATTTTGAATTGGTGAATTGTGTTTTTCATAAATTGATGAGAAGAATAACCTGTATTCTAGTTAATGAAATGTTTTATAGTATGCATGTGCTAATAATAATTATTGCATGCACATTTCTTGTAGAATTAGAGGAACATGAAAATAAATTTGGATATTATATGAGGACTGGAGTTATGGAATATGCCCAATAATCTTACAAGCATGAGGAGGAAGTCATATGTCTTCATGTCAACATGGGAAATGTTGAGACAAAACCGAATGGAAGGAGAGGCGGGAAGGAGCCTATAACTATGAGAATCCTGCATAGGGAAGTGCATAGATATAGGGAAGATAATGAAATTATTATGAAGGATAAAAAATAGATACTTGAGAGTCTGAATATTTCATAGACCAGTTAACAAATACTTTGTCACTAAGAAAGAATCTAGTGGTATACAAGTGACAACAACTAGATCCCAAAGAAAAAGGGATGACCATGGGAATGGTCGAAAGTAAAGAAGCATGAGTAGGTGTTATAATTCTCCAAGAAAATCCACTTGAATAAATCATGCAAGTTTAGGGTCAGTGAGAAGCCCAAGTATGTCTCCTATAAGGAGGTACAGAAGAAGGCTTGATGCAGACATATTACAAGGTGAACTCAAGAAAATCAAGCCACCAAATTGTAATGGTGCACATAGAAAAAGAGAAGACATTGAGGCTTGGATATTGTAAATGAAGAAATATTTCCAGCTAGATGATTAACTCTCAAGGGTAAAATTTGTAATTTCAACCTACCACTTACAATGAAATGTAATCATGTGGTCAGATCAACTTAAGAAATACAAGCACCTTGATGAGAAGTGGATCTCATGGGGGCAGTTCAAAGGACATTTCCAACATAAATATTTGTGTGAGCATTACTATGAAAGAAAGATGAAATATTTCTTTGAAATCAAGTTTTGAAGCATGAAAATGGATGAATATGAGAAGAGATTCTTTGAGTTGTTGAAATATGTTGACTTCATAAATGATGATAAAGTCAAAATAAAAAGTTTTTTGAGTGGGTTACCTTATTTTATAGTGATAAGATACAATATGATAAGTCCATGACTTTGGAGGAATCCATAAAGAGATAAAAACATCTTTATGAGTAGAGTCGAGGAAGTCCAATATTCCAAGAATATTGGAATGACAAGATGAAGGGTAAACAGGATCAAAGGAAGAAAGGTTGTAAGACACTGTTTTTCAAGAAAAACTCCTAAGAAAATAAACAAGGTCAGTCAACCCAAAATGAGCAAAAGACTACATATTCATTTAGGAAAAGGCCAAGGAAACAAGGTGTACCATGTTTGGAATGTGAGGGAAATCGATTATATAGGGACTTCCCTCACAAATGAGAAAAAATAAGGATTTTCCACAAGATTAAGGAGGATGAAACAGTTGAATACACAGGAAGATACATGCCAAGTATTTATGGATCCTTGGACAATAAGAAAGAATAGCATCAATCCCCTATGATTGAAGTGGAAGCTAAGATTGATAACCATCCCATAGTAGTTTTTATTGATTTTGGAGCTAGTCATTGTTACATAAACTCTAACATTGTTGAAATATTTCACTTGCAAAGGAGTAAGCATAGGAAATATTGGTTAGTTCAGTTAGCTATAGGGGCTAAGAGGAAAATAAATGAGCTAGTTAAATATTGTCTAATAGACATGAATGAACTCAACATAAAGGTATATGTGAAAATTATACCATTGGGTTCATATGATTGTGTAATTGACATGGATTTGTTGGAAAAACACCATGCTATCCTAGATTGTTACAATAAGAAAATCACTTGTCTCAATGAAGAAGGGAAGCAGGGAAAAGTTCAATTCATTCTAAGAGTTACAATTGTTAGAGAAATTTCAGCTATGTCGTTGTAAAAGAACTTCAAGACATATGGAAGACCAAGATAGATATAAAGTGGAAATTATTGGAGACCATCCAGTATTGAGGGATTTTAGAATTTGTTTTGGAGAAATCCCAAGAATTCCATGAAAGAGAGACATTTATTTCTCTATTGACTTAATGCCAAGAACTTCCCCAATTTCCAAGAAACATTAAAGAATAGGCACACTAGAGTTGAAGGAGTTACATATGAAACTTCAAGAAATGTTAAGAAAGGGGTATATACACCCAAGTGTGTCACCTTGGGGAGCCCCAGTGATTTTTGTGAAGAAGAAATATGGAACCTTTAGGATGTGTATTGATTTTAAACAACTGAATAAGGTCACCATAAAAAGAAAATATCCTCTTCCATGAATTGATGATCTATTTGATCAATTGAAAGGTGCCAAAATCTTTTCCAATATTGACCTGAGATCAAGTTGTCATCAAGTGAGGATAAATGAAGAAGATATCAACAATACAACATTCATGACAAGACACTAGCATTATGAATTCATGGTAGTAACATTTGGACTGTCAAATTCCTTAACAATTTTCATGTGCCTAATTAATGGGGTGTTTAGGGAGTACATGGAGACATTTGTAATTGTGTTTCTAGATTATATACTCATTTACTCTAAGTCAGAGGAGGAACATGAGAAACATCTAAGAATAGTGTTGCAATTTTTAAGAGAGCATAAATTGAATTCGAATCTAAGTAAGTGCATATTTTATTAAAAGAAGATTCACTACTCGGGGCATATTATTTTGGTAGATGGGATAACAGTTGATCTTGAGAAGATAGAGGCCATTAGAGGATGGTCAATGCCAAATAATGTGACAGAGGTTATATCATTCATGGGTCTTTATGGTTATTAATGAAGATTCATAAAAATATTTTCAAGAATTGCAAGCCCAACCATTTCATTGCAAAAGAAGGGAGTGAAATTTGAATGGACTCCCAAATGTGAAGAAAGTTTTCAGCATTTGAAAGATATTTTGACAAGTGCACCAATCTTGAATATTGTAGACCCCGATGAAGATATTTTTGTGTTCATTGATGTGTGTAAGGAAGGGATTGGTAGAGTCCTCACATAGAAATATCATGTGGTATGCTATGAGCCCCCAAAATTAAAAGAGCATGAAATGAGTTATGCTACCCATGATCTAGAGTTAGCAACAATTGTACATGCATTAAAAATGTGGAGACATTACTTCATGGGGAGGAAATTTTAGCTAAGGGTAGACCATTGTGGTCTGAAACATTTTTTTGGAAAACCAACATTAATGCCATACAAACTAGATGGCTTGAATTTCAAAGTGAATATGACTTTCAAATTAAGCATATAAAAGGCAAGGAAAACTAGGTGACTGATTGACTTAGTAGAAGATATCAGGAAATTCATATCGAAACCATTAGCATGTAGAAAACCTATTTAAAAGAAAAAATATTAGAGGATGCAAATTCAGATAAAAAATATCTAAAAATAAAAGAAACATTACAACAAGATAATTTACAACAAAATATTAATTATTATGAGTTGAAAGAGGACAAACTTCTCACATAAAGAGGAAAAATATGTGTCAAATTCTAGTGAGATAAAAAATAAAATGTTGAAGGAAATGCACAATGTGTCCTTGTTGTGGGGAAAATTCTCACAAGGATCTTGTTGAATACATTGGAAAATATTGCTAGGATTAGCCTAGTAATCCTAGACAGAAAGGGTTTTAGACTCCTATGGTCTTCCTAGATCTAGAGAAAACAATTCCTTTTACACTAAAGAAAAGTAGATCAACATAAATTTTGTTTGAAGTATTTTCTTATATGTCCCGGTTGATGTAGATCTACATCTCAATCTACTATCACTTGCTTCATGCACACAAGTAACAAACACTAGAAATCCTTTTCTTTCTCTACTGTTAGGAATGATCAATTTCACTAGATCTACTTTGTTCTATCACTTATAATATTGCATCCAAACCACTTATGAATCAAAAACAAATAATATGGAGGAAAACCAATGATTTATTAATAATTGGGAAGAAATTATAACATATCCATACCTTAGGTGTCAATACCTTCCTCCTTTAACTCCTTTCTCCTTGCCTCTCCTTCCAGCATCTTGGTCAGGATAGGCTCACTGACTTCTGAATGTGATGAACATGATAAGTACCTATGCAAATTGACATCATAAAATTTCTCTTGAATTCTCCTCCTCTTTCCCAAGGCTTTCCTTTGTTATATAGTTATTTGGAAGAGGTTTTAGAGAGCTTCTAGATATTCTAGAGACCACTAGAGACTTGAATGATGTGAGTTCCTAGTCCTTTTTCAAGAAGATCCAATTCATCCCTCTCCTATCACCTTGAAACTCCCTCATTCTAGAAGTTTTGCAGTGCCTCACTTGTTGAGCCACTAATGACCCATGAGGGCCCTCATTTGTTGTCTACTATTTGTCCCATGAGGATCTCGAAAAAGGGGCTAAACCTTAAGAAAAAGATGTATTTTGGATTGTATCCTATTATAGATTCCTCTATGGGCTATAGGGTATAAATTAGGGATATACCAATCATATTTTGGGCACCCAAGGTATCATAAAACATCTATAATTGTGAGAAACCAATATTTTTGGCCAGGAATGAAGAAAGAAGGGTGAATCAGTAATAGAGAAATTTAATCCTTTTTATCCATATAATCCAAGTGTTATATCAATGTAGAATTATCATCCAATAACTGTAGAGTAAATAAGAAATGAACAAATGAACAATAATACACATACACAATACATCAATGTCTTTTTTCTTATATGTATTGAAGAATTACATTCATTAGAAGCACCAAATTCCTTTGTTTTCCAGGAAGAAGGCTCCAACCCCCTAGTTTCTTAGGATACAACGTGAGGGAAGCTCCAACTCCCCTATTCTCTGGATACAACCAGAAGGAGGCTACAACACCCTATGTTCTCGGGCTACAATCGGAAGGTGGCTACAACCACCTATCCTTGCCCCATCCAACTTCCCTGACATATAAGTAGAATGATGGAACCACTGCCACACTATCACTTTGAGATATATTGTTGTAAAACTGTACCAATAAAATTGCACCATGCATCAACCTGTACCTCAACATGTAATCAACATGCACCATAAACAAGTACATCAACCATGCACTAACCTGTACCAAACAACCTGTAATCAAACTGTACCATAAACAAGTGCATCCAACCATGTACCAAGTATGTACCAATCATGTATCAACTACTCATCAACTATGACTCATCAATATGTACCAACTTCATCAACTATACACCTCATGT
>SNQJ01S0008407.1:58797-84112 GCA_010110895.2 Picea sitchensis | reverse complement strand
GTGCCAACTCATCAACTACTTGTCTCAACCATGTACCCAACATGTACCTCAACCAAAATCCCTCATCAATTTAATCATCCAAATCTTATTTGTAACTTTGTAATAGACCTGGTATATCTAATCACACACCTGCAAACCTTCTTTAACTTTAACAATAAGAGACTAGCATTTTCATCAAGCTTTTCTTTAGTCTCACATGACTAGTTTTGGATTAGTCAGCAACCCTAACTTGAAATAATAATAACTATGTACCTGTAATGAATAAATATCTGAAAATAGTACACAATTTTATTCAGTTTTATTTATGCAATTCCTCCAGGTGTCACTACTTGGAACCTCTCAGAAAATTAGTTATAGCAAAAATGACATACCTTATTGAATTTTGGTTTATTCTAGAGAGTGAACTTGTAGAGCCTGCCCCACAAGGAATATTTTTTTTATGGATCTGAAAATTTTAAACAGAATACTATAGACTGTAATTTAACCAACACATTTGGTATTACTTAATTTGGATCTGTTATGAATAAGTTATGACATTTTTACCCGAAAAACCTATTTTAGACTAGTTTCAGGACTAGCCACAAACCCTGTTTTCCACGGAGTGTAACTCCAAAAATACAACAACCCACAAGATTAAATTCGTGCCACATCTACTTGGATAGGTTTTCTCAATTGCATATCAATTTAACGGTCTGAATAATTCTATAAAAACAGTTATTGTGAAAATGGTGAGATGACCTGTAAATAACATACCTTAGAAAGCATCATCAAAAGAATTTATCCTCCCTTGAATTTTGGCCTTCTTTACTTCACCTTCTCTCTGAAATTCCACTTAGATATCCTTTGGTTACCTTAGTCACCTATAGATATTCAATATGATTAAGTGTGATATAAAATGAGAGATCCTTTCCTCTTATTTATACTTTCATGTAGCTTCCTCAAGGGGTTACCTTTTAACCATATTAACCCACTTTCCTTATTTTAGGGCTAACCAAATTCTAACCACTTTTCCAATTAGTGATTTATCCATTAAATTTATTATTTAAATAATTTATTTTGTATCCACTTTGAATTATATTACACTCATTGCTTCACTTTATTATTTACATTCTAAAAATCTCTTAAACCACTTTGACTATTTTGACCTTTTGGGGCTTCTAGATGACTCATGAGGGTTCTCCAACTTCACATAGCCATAACTCTCTAACCATGAGGAGTTATGTGACATTCCACATACCACTAGAAATGGCATGACATGTACTATCCATATAGAATAGTATTACCTACAAATATATCAAAACTCTTACTATTATCCATCAAATAATCTTGGGTTCATTACCCAAACCTGGGTTCTCCAACTTCCTTCAAGGGTTGACATCAATGAAAACCAACCTTACTCAACATTCTCCCCCTATGGAATTGATGGGAACACTCTGATTCAATACTAAAATCATGTCATGCAATATTGAAGTTATATCGCTAATGCTCCCCCTAGAACCATGCCTCTCTCTTCTGCATATGATAAATCTCTCCCCCTTTGTCATAAATTGAAAAGGTATTTTTCCATCTAGGGTTTCTCCCCCTAACTGAACTGTCCTCTTTATGGTGCTTCCTCATGTACATATAAGACATATAATAAAAGCATTCAAAAGCATTCATTTTGGAGTAGAAATAACTCTGAGTCTCTGGTGAATATACTCAAAGGCTTCCCATGGAAGTGGTTTTGTAAAGATGTTTGCCACTTGTTCTTTTGTGCCCACATACTCAACTATGATGTTATTTTCTACAACCTGTTCTCTTAGAAAGTAATACTTGATTGGAATGTTCTTCGTCTTGGAGTACATCACTAGTTTATTTGAGATACTGATGGCGCTTGTATTATCACAATATATTGGAATGGGATCATCATACTCAACCTGTATATTTGTCAGAGTTTGTTTCATCCAAAGAACCTATGTACAACATGTTGTTGTTGCAATATACTCTGCCTCGGCTGTAAATAAAGATATTGATGATTGTTTCTTTCTTATCCATGATACTAAACAATCACCCAAGTAGAATGTTGATCCACTAGTGCTTCGTCGATCATCAATACAACCTGCACAATTTGCATCTGTATAGGAAATAAATGGTAGATCCTTTCCTTTTGGATACCATAATCCAAACTCTTTTGTTCCTTTGAGATATCTGAAAATCCTCTTCACTATTAATACATGTGATTCCTTTGGTGCTTCTTGAATTCGTGCCACCTATCCAACTACTTGCATTACATCTGGTATGGATGTTGTCACATATAGTAGGCTACCAATCATTGATCTATATTGCCTCTGATCTGTAGACCTTGAATCATCATATTTTCTCAACTTGCAACTGGTTTGCATGGGAGTGATAACTGGTTTTCAATATTCCATTCCGAACCTCTTTAGCATTTCTCTGATATACTTGGTTTGAGAAATAAAAATTCCTCGACTTCTTTGACGTATTTGAAGTCCCATAAAGAAGGATAGTTCTCCAAGTAATGACATTTCAAATTCATTATGCATATCCTTTGCAAATTTCTGGCTTAACTTGTCATAATCACTACCAAAAATAATATCATCAACATAAACTTCAATTAATAAAATAATATCTTGACTTACCTTGATGCAGAGGTTGTTGTCTACACTTCCTTTTCTAAACCCTGCCTGTTGTAGATATTTATCTAGTCTAGAGTAGCATGCTCTAGGAGCCTGTTTTAGACCATACAAGGCCTTATTTAATTTACACACATAATCTACGTTCTCTGACAATTGAAATCCTTTTGTTTGTTCAATGTAGACTTCTTCTTCAAGTTCCCATTCAGAAAAGATGATTTTACAACCATCTAATACACTTTAATATTGTTGGAGCATGCATAAGATAAAAGCAATCAGATTTCTTCCATTCTAGCAACTAGGGAAAATGTCTCTTTGAAATTGATTCCTTCAACCTGTGCATATCCTTTACATACCAATCTATCGTTGTTCCTTGTAACATGTCCATCTTCATTCTATTTATTCATGTATACCTACTTTGTGTCGATCACATTCTTATCCTTTGGTCTTGAAACCAATTCCCAAGTGTCATTTTTCTCTATTTGATCCAATTCTTCATCCATGGCCTTATTCCAAAATTCATCCTTGTTGGCCTCTTCAAACCAGGTTGGTTAAATCGTAGATGAGAGTGTTAGGTGCGTTTGTTATGGTGAACGAATTCTTCTTCTAGTCTCAACTCATGCATCTTTGTTTCCGATAATCTAATCTGAAGGATGATTCTTTTGTACTCGTTTTCTAGGTGTCTTTGGAGGTACTTGTTGAACTTTCTCTTCTGTTTCTATCAGATCCTCTTCATCTTCACCTTCTACCTCTTTTTCATCTTTTGTTTATTTTTTTCGTAAAGTTGTTCCATTGATTCATTTTCTTCTTCCTTTAATGCTTGTCTACATGTTTCATCAATTGTTACATTGATTCTTTCCACAACTTTGTTCAATATCAGGTTGTAACAATTGTATACTTTCCTTGTACTTGAGTAACCAAAAAGTATTCATTTTCCCACACGAGAGTCAAACTTTCCCATTCTGTCATCTTCTCTTTTGATGTAGCATTTTCTTCCAAAAACTCTGAAGTGATTCACATTTGCTGGTATTCCTTTCTATAGCTCATAGAGATTTTTGTCAATGTTTTTTCTAAGCATTACTCTATTTTGAATGTGAACTATCGTATGCACTACTTGTGTCCAAAAAATATCTGTCAATTTGGATTCCATTAGCATTGTTCGATCCATTTCATGTATTGTCATGTTCTTTCCTTCAACAACTCCATTATGTTGAGGTGTCCTAGCAATGAAGAATTTACTTTTTATTCCATGAATGTTGCAGTAGTCCATAAATTCCTTTGAAGTGAACTATCATCCATTATCAGATCTCAAGCATTTAATTTTTTGAATACATTTCATTTTCAACCATTTCCTTGTAGATCTTGAAGTTTTCAAAAGATTCTGACTTATTCTTGAGAAAGAAAACTAGGGTGATTCTTGTATAATCATCAACTAATAACATAAAGTATTTCTCACATTTTAAACCATTTTTTGTAGTTGGTCCAACTAGATCAGTATGCAAAATTTCTAGTGGTCTTGTCATTGAATATTCCTTTGATTTGAACCTGGTATTTGTTTGCATTCCTTGTTGACAATTCTTGCATAAAGTGTTGGTCAGTTTCATGATCTGGGGAATTTCTCTCACTGCTTCTCTTTTGTTGAATTTGACAAGGTTATCAAAATGTATGTGACCCATTATTCTGTGCCATAGTCAACTTTCATCTTCCTTTCATAGGAAACACTTTTCATTTACAATTTCACTTAACAAATATATGTTGCTTGAAGTTCTCACAGTTGTAGCATTCAATTTTCCTGAATCTTCTTTTCTTATATTGCACTTTTGTGAATTGAAAGTAACTTTATGACATTGGTCACACATTTGACTCACACTTAGAAGATTATGTTTCATATCTTCTAGGCGTAGAACATTTTTTTTCCTTTGTATTCTTGTTCCCAATTTAGACTGTGTCTTTTCCAATAATTTTAGCTAAATCATCATTTCTGAAGGAGACTGATCCATCTCTTTCCTTTCTCAATGTAAGAAATGTGTCTCTATCACCTGTCATGTGTTTTGAACAACCACTTTCAACATACCAACCATGTTTCTTCTGTTTATCTTGTAGAGTGAGTGTGCATTCTTCATTTTTGTATTGATTCTACTTTCTTATCCATGTCCTATTCTGAGGTTCATGTCTGTGATTGTTATTGTTCTATTGTGGTTCTCTAGGAGGGATTGTCATTCTGAAATCTTTGGCCATGTGTCCAAATTTGTTACACTTGTAGCATTCCACTTCAGTGCTCAATGATTCAAACATGTTGTAACTTCTTCTTTGTGTTTCACTAGGCCTTCTTGGATAACCCTTTTGTGTATGAATTTCAATGTTGTTTATGTTCCTATTGTTATCTCTGCAATTCACAACTTTATGTCCAAAATTATTACATGCATAACAAAAAACAAAAAAGATAGTTTGATACCTGGGAGTTGAATATCTTCTGAAGGTAGGTGCTCTTATGAATCCTTCTTTTTCCAGAGACCTATATGTTTTTGTCGGTTGTTGATTTTGAAATATGAATCTTCTCGGTGGACTTATCATGATTAGGCCTTTGATTGTTGATAATTTCATTCAAAACTTTTGAGTTGTTCTACATATTTTTCTTTTGAAGCTCATTTCTTAATGTGACAATTTTTTCTTCCAAATTTTCAATGATCATGTCTCTTCCTTCTAGCTGTTCCTTCAGTTCTTCTTCAATTATTTTATCTTCTTCAATTTGAACCTTCAAATTTGTGATCATTTGTTCTAATTCCTTAGTGTCTTCTTTCTTTTCTAGTTCTACTTGTAGCTTCTTGTTTTTCCTCTTTTCTCTTCTGATAACTTCTATGGCACTCATCAATTCCTCTCAGTAGTCAACTTCTGCCTCTTCAATTTCTTCTTCGGATTCTTCATATTCTACTTCATAGTCTTCTTTATCAAAGTCTTCTACTGCCATGAATAGAACTCTTCTTGTGTCACTGTCACTAACTTCATCTTCATCTGATCATGAGATATCTTCTTTGGTGCATAAACTTTTCCTGAAAATTTTATTTGTGGTTCTTTTTCCTTTATATGTTTGTTTTCTTTTTGAGTCACCTTCATCATTTCACTTTTTCTTATGAGGACATTTGTTATCAAAATTACCAATACCATCACAATTAAAACAAATTAAAGGAATCTTACCTCTATACCTACTGTTGGTTCCCTTGTTCAGTCTTCTGACAAAGTTGGCCACTTCTTCATCATCTTTCGAGACATCACTATTGTTGTTATGTTCTTTTTCTTGTTGCTTTCCCTTTTTTTTTTATCTTTTGGATGCTTCGAAGGTTGATTCTTTTACATCTCGATTTTCATGTTCAGTTATCATTTCATATGTTGTGAAGATTCCATGTAATTCGTCCATGATTATTGAGTTTAGATCTGATATTTCTTCTAGTGTTGATATCTTAGGGTCAAATCCCATAGGAAGAGATCATAGTACCTTTTGAACAATTACAAATTCATTGATTTATTCTCCCAATCCTATGATTGAATTTGTTATTTCATCGAATCGTAATAAGTAAGATGCATCATTCTCATCTTCCTTCATATTTAGTTGTTGGAACTAACCTCTGTAAGTTTGAAGCTTTGTTTCTTTGAATTTTGAATCCCCTTCATAAATTTTTCGAAGTTTGTCCCAAATCTGTTTAGCGGATTTACAATGTGAAACTTTGGTGAACACTATTTCACCAAGACCATTCAAAAGTGCATTTGTGTCTTTGGAATTATTCTAATCGTGTTTCATTTCTTTGTAATTTGTTGGCGGAACTATTGGTAATGTGTATCCATCTACAATTGATTGCCAAATTTCAAATCCATGTGGTTGTATATATGTCTTCATCCTTATGCTCCATAATGCATACTTTTGTCCATCAAATTGTGGTATTCCATTTTTATACAAGTTTTTTCTCTCCATGATCTACCTTTCAGTGGTTAAACTGATTTCTGAAGGAACCTATTCTGATACCAATTGTTGGATTACTGAGAGGGGGGGTGAATCAGTAATAGAGAAATTTGCTTATTTTTAACAATATAATCTAAGTGTTATATTAATGTAGAATTATCATCCAATAACTGCAGAGTAAATAAACAATGAAGAAATGAACAATCATACACATACACAGTACACCAATGTTTTATGTGGAAACCCAATGCGAGAGAAAACCAAATAATTCTTTTTCTTATATGTCTTGAAGAATTACATTCATTGGAAGCACCAAAGTCCTTTGTTTTCCAGCTGCAACTGGAAGGAGGCTCCAAACCCCTAGTTTCTCAGGATATAACTTGAGGGAAGCTCCAACTCCCCTATTCTCTGGATACAATCAGAAGGAGGCTACAACCCCCTATGTTCTCCATCTACAACTAGAAGGTGGCTACAACCACCTATCCATGCCCCGTCCAAATGCCCTAACATATAAGTAAAATGATGGAAACACTGCCACTCTATCACTTTGAGATATAATGTTGTAAACTTGTGCCAATAAATGTGCACCATGCATCAACCTGTAATCAACCTGTACCATAAATAAATGCATCAAACATGCATCAACCTGTACCAAACAACCTGTAATCAACCTGTACCATAAACAAGTGCATCCAACCATGTACCAAGTATGTACCAATCATGTATCAACTACCCATCAACTATGACTCATCAATGTGTACCAACGTCATCAACTATAAACCTCATGTATGTGCCAACTCATCAACTACTTGTCTCAACCATGTACCCAACATGTACCTCAACCAAAATCCCTCATCAATTTCATCATCCAAATATGATTTGTAACTTTGTAATAGACCTGGTGTATATGATCGCATACCTTCAAACCTTCCTTAACTTTGACAACAAGAGACTATCATTTTCATCAAACTTTTCTTTAGTCTCACATGACTAGTTTTGGATTAGTCAACAACCCTAACTTTAAATAATCATAACTATGTACTTGTAATGAATAAAGATCTAAAAATAGTACACAATGTTCTTCATTGTGTTTTATTCAAATCTTCCAAGTGTCACTACTTGGAACCTCTCAGAGAAGGAGTTATAGAAAAAATGGAATACCTTTTTGAATTATGGCTTATTCTAGATAGAGCACTTGTAGAGTGTGCATTGCATGAAATATTTTTTGTATGGATATGAACATTTTACATAGAATACTACAAAATGTAGTCTAACCAACAAACTTTTTCTTACTTAATTTGGATATGTTATGAAGAAGTTATGACGTTTTTACCCGAAGTACCTGTTTTAGACTAGTTTCAGGACTAGCCACAAACCCTATTTTCCACGAAGTGTAACTCCAAAACTACAATGATCCACAATATGAAATTAGTACCACATCTACTTGGATATGTTTTCTCAATGGAATATCAATTTCATGGTTTGAATCATTCTAGAAATTTTTTTATTGCGAAAATGGTGAGATGACCTGTAAATAACATACCTTAGAAAGCATCATCAAAATAATTTATCCTCCCTTGAATTTTGACCTTCTTTACTTCACCTTATCTCTGAAATTCAGCTTAGATATCCTTTGGTTAACTCAATCACATGTAGATATTAAATATTATCAAGTGTGATATAAAATGAGAGAGCCTTGCCTCTTATTTATACTTTCATGTAGCTTCCTCAAGGGGTTACCTTTTAACCATCTTAACCCACTTTCCTAATTTAAGGGTTAACCAACTTCCAACCACTTGTCCAAATAGTAATTTATCCATTAACTTTATTATTTAAATAACTTATTTTGTATCCACTTTGAATTATAGTACACTCATTACTTCATTTTATTATTTACCTTCTAAAAATCTCTTAAACCACTTTGACTACTTTGACCTTTTGGGGCATCTAGATGACTTGTGAGGGTTCTCCAACTTCACATGGCCATAACTCTCTAACCGTGAGGAGTTATGAGACGTTCCACATACCACTAGAAATGGAATGACATGTACTATCCATGTAGAATAGTATTACCTGCAAATATATCAAAACTCATACCATTATCCATCAAACAAACTTGGGTCCATTACCCAAACCTAGGTTCTCCAACTTCCTTCAAGGGTTGACATCAATGACAACCAACCTAAATCAACAAATAATTACATAGTGATATTCCTAGAGTGACAGAAGGTGAATACTAAACATATAAATCCAGTTGGGTTATTAAAACCATTTCCCATTCTACAATAGAAGTGGGAAGTTGTCACTATTGATGTTATTACAAAGTTTCCAGGAACAATGAAGCAACATGGTTCCAGCATGGTGGTGGTGGATAAATTAACCAAGGAAATACATTGTATTCTAGTGAAGACAAAAAACAAGGCAACAAATATTTCATAAATATATATGAAATAAGTTTCCAAGACACATGGGGTGCATAAAGAAATTGTTTTAGAGAAAGATCCAAATTTTACTTCCAATTTTTGGAAGGGTTTGTTCAAAGTTTTTGAGACAAATCTAAATCTCAGTACAACATATCACCCAGAGTCAGATGGGAAAACAGAGAGGAGAAATATAATAATTGAAGGCATTCTCATAATGTATGTGATGGACCAGCCATCAAAGTGGGAGGTTTGTACTCACATAGTGGAATTTGCTTACAATAATGGGTATCAAGCCTCATTGAAAATTATTCAATTTGAAGCATTGTATGGCAAGAAATGTAACACGCTAGTGAATTGGGACAATCCAGAAGACAGAGAAATTATTGGGATATATTTGTTGAAGGAAATGAAACAACAAATCAAACAAAATTTAAAGGCCTCTAAGGACAGGTGGAAAAGTTATGTAGACAAGAATAGATCTTTTTTGTAATGCCCGTATCATTCTAAGCATTAATTTAATTTCATAACAATTCATTTTCTAAACGGAGATAACGATTTCACAGCAAATATTTATTTTCTCAACAGCAGTTTCGGTAATTTAGATTTATCACAGGGTAATAACTTTCTGATGGTAAAATGAGATAAATGCATAACTTGACAAATACACGTCGCGTGCTAATTTACTGACCGCCTAACATACGCTCCCTCTTGATACCGGGTTAACCACTTACAAACAAACAAGAAATAGCACTTTGAAAACTACTATCCTCCACGCCAACTGGAAACTACGCTCCGAGGGATATCTGAGGATATCCACGGCCCTCAAATCTTAAAACCTTCAGCAACCGGTGCCTCCCTTGATCAAAACCACGGTCCAGAACACTCTGTTCCTTGCTACGGCAAGCCAACAGTCCACGGATAATGCGGTCCACGGGGAAATATCACAGTCCACAGGAAATATCAGAGTCCACAGGAAATATCATAGGCCCACAGCCAAACAATCAAGCGCACCAATTCGCTGCTCCTTGGTTAAGCCTTGATCTCTGTAGAAAGTCTGAGTGGTCACGAGCTCATCCCATGACATCCATTCCCAGCCGCGTATACTGCATCCCGCTCTTCCCGTTCCTTATTCCTCCCTTCCGCCTCATGCGGTAACTCTACCACCAACCTCCTCCAGTCCCTTAGCTGCGTCCCCATTAATTTTTGACCACCGGGTTATGGGCTCCCGCTGCCACTGCATCACATGACTCTATGCATCACGTAACTCTATTCTTATCCCCTTTCTTCTTGAGCTATCTTTTGTAGGAAATGGGTTTATCCAGGATCATTGAATGCGATGCGCAATCAATGTTATTTTATTAACTATAATTCTTCCCTAATTAAATCTTGCTTAACAATCTTTAATCATTTATCAGTTTAGAGGGAGGTTACATGCACCCACTCTTCAAGAAACTTCATCAGTTGGGGTGTCCATGGGTATAAGGAAAGGCATGGTTATTACATTCCTGGCAGGGGAACGATATTATCGATAAATAAAGTCCAACCCGGTTTCCTACATACTAGAGGGTGCAGTAATAGGACGGTGGATACCAGCGACGTGGTGGTTCTGCTGGTGGCTGGCGTTAGTCTGGTGGCAATTTCAATCTTTTAAAAGACAATCATTTTACGTGTGAGAAATCCTTTTATTACAATTGTCTGGTTCAGTAATTTGTTTTAAACAGTTGTGTCTTGATTTCATAAAAAAATATTACTATATACACATTTCATCCATCAAATTCCACCACAGAACATATCCCCATTTATCTCAACTATCTGCTCATCCTTCCTCCCTAACCATTCTGTCTTCCATCCCTATCCATCCTCTGCTAGACCATCTTGGGCCAACTATATTGGCCCTAACTCCAAATAGAACCAGTAAGTGGAGGTATTGCCTATCTTTCGACCAAGCTTCCCTAGCGGGCAGTAGCCGGATCCCTCATCCTGCCGCGTCTTGGGGAGAGTGCACCTACACCGTCCTCGAGGGACTTCGGGGTTTAGGATACGGTGGGAAACACCTCCACCCTCCTAGCAATGCCGGGTCAACGCAATGATGGAACACTGCGGGGCACCGTATTCTTTGAAGGTTTGTCATGGATTTGTCCGGTTTTGGTTAGTGTTAGTACCAAAATCATGGCATAATCATGCATTAGTCCCGCATGTCGCCAAAGCATCAAATCAATATAATATCATAGCGGTGCATCTGACAATGCATCCCAATCAACAGTATTTCCTACAGTATTCATACCATAATGTTTCCTGGGGTAGTGGTCCACATATCACTTTCATCATCATTATCACTTGGCTTTGGCTGACCATAACCTGCGGATTAATTACGCAGCAACAAAACCTCATATATTTCTATGCATTATCATCGTATAATCGCATACTATCATCATTTCAATTTGGTATCCACGTACCAATATATCAAATTTTCCATTATGAATTAGATTTCACAATATCCATAATTCGCCTCTTTACTTACTCACAAGATTATCATTTACCAAATTAGATTTTATTGTATCCAACATCATTCTAATGGTATTTAAACATTCAACGTTCTCTTTCTCAACATTTACATCCTATACATCATCACCAATAGCATTTAATCATTCATAAAATTTTCATTCATAATAGATGGCATTACATGCATCATCATTAATAGCATTTAAACATTCATTCTGTTTCATAGAGGTTTAAAGTTTAAATTATACCACTTAATGGTTTCTTGTGACTAGAAATAAAGATATGGAGCCTCAGGGTAATCACGGCCGTCGTCAAGGTGATGTTACCTACACACCCCATCTTCAAAGGAAACTTGTTTCTCGAAGTGGTAAAAATAGTGATGGATAGTCTCTTTGTAGTGTCTCGGCGTCTTCCTAAGTAGTAGATCTTGGACTATATTTGTCCCCCGGACCTTAACTTGGTCTACCAGAAAACTGGTTCGAATAATGGACTCTCTGATTCAATATGCGTAATGGTTCGACCGTGAGGGTTCGATGCGATACGACACCTACAATTCTTTCCAATTTAGTTTATGTGATTCATCGACTACATAATGACGTAAAACAGTTACATGAAATACATTATAGGTTTTATGCAAGTGGGTTGGCGATGCGAGGCGATAGGAATCTGGTTCAATTTTCTCTTGGATCCTAAATGGCCCTATGAACCCGTGGTATTAACGTCTAACTCTAGAACATTATGGTACTCTTATTTGTACGTCTTTGAATAAAACTTGGTCCCCACCTCCTTAATTTTGAATTAGGTCACGGTATTGCATCCGCATAACTTTTGTCTATCTTGTGCTTCCTTAAGTCTGCACTTTGATATGAATCACTGTTCTTCCATTTCTGAATCGGTTAAGTATTGTTACCGGTCTTCAACCTATCCCAGCTCAATGGTGATTGCGGTCTTGGGTACAAAGCTTAGGTATGGGAGGCATTCCGATGGAACTATGAGTGACTATTGTGTGAATGACTCTACTAAAGGTAGGTACTTCCCCCATTGGGTTTGATTATCCATAATGTATATCCTAAGCATGTCTTCATGACTTGATTTACTCTTTTCGTTTGTCCATCACGTTTGGGATGATAAGTAGTGCTTAAGTTCAATTGAGTCTAATCTTGTGTAAACTTGTCCAAAACCCTAGATGTGAATCACGGAGTCCCTATCACGAAATAATCTTCTTTGGGTATCCCATGCAAGCGGACAACAGCTTATGAACACTCGTGCCACATCCGCAACATCGTAGGTGTCTCTAAATGGAATGAATTATGAGCACTCTTGGTTAACTTTATCCACTATCGGAAAGAATGGCATTGTGTCTATGATATGGGAGCGGCAATCCACAACAAAATCCAGTGAGATAACTTCCCACTTGGACATGGGGACATCATGTGGTTGTAGGAGGCTTCTTTGGGTGATGGTGAGTGGAAGCTTTCGCCTTTGTTGACACTCTAGGCATTTTGGCAATGAAATGGACTACATCAGCTTCATGCCTGCCCAAAGAAGAGTTTCTTCATATCCACGTACATCTTCTTCACACCCAGGATGGCTGCACAATAAAAGTGATCTATGGGGCTTCGCCGGTGTGATGTTTCCCGAATATCCCCACTCTAGGGGATGTACATCCCTTCCTCGATATGTGCCAACAATCAAAGTGCATTTCGGATTACCATACCCTTCATACTTTGGGTCTATCGGTCTCCCACTTTCACGGGGAGGTTTTAAGTAACCTTTAAATACCAATGTCTCCTAGTAGTTGTGTCCTTTGTTCCCTCGGTGACTTTAAGGTTGCAAAGGAGAAGACACGTGGTCTCTACTCAAGGCATCTGCGACTACATTTTCCTTTCCCTTTATATAAAGAGAGAAATACCAAAATCATACTCCTCATAAACTCCTCCATGCTTCTTGCCTGGCGTTCGGATCTCTTTGAGTGAAGAGGTGTTTAAACTTTGATGGTCGATCTTGAGCTCAAAAGTTAGATCCCTGAATAATTACCTCAAGTTCGAGGAGCTAGCGTACAGTTTATGACTCTAAGTCGCGGTGGCATTATAACTCCTACGTGCTTCTTGACTTTCTTGGCCTTTATAGGCTATCACTCCTCCATCTGCATCAACCGCGACCCCCAACCCTTGTTTCAAGGCATCTGTGTAGACCATGAAGTCCTTTTCCATATCGGCTTTTCATGAGCTGGCGCTAGTTAGTAACCTCTTAAGCTCGATGAATGTATCACATTCCCTACTTGTCCATTCATACTTGTCCACCCAAGTGTTGCAAGGTGGTTATGGGTTTTGCTATTTTGAGAATCCTTCCACAAATCTCGGTAATAACCCTCTAGCCCATGAAGCTTCTCACCCTCATGTGCATTCTTCCGGCGCGGCATTCAGGAATGGCCTTTACTTTCTGGTCCCGCAAGATTCCTTCTTCCTGAAATGATATGCCCTAAATGGTGGATCTCTGCGGAAGGAAAGGAATTGCCGATAACTTTCCATGCAATTTGTTCTTTCTTAGAGCCAGGAACACTATTCGAAAGTGTTCCTCGTGTTCTTTTTCATTCTCGGAATAGATGAGAATGTCATCTAGAAAACTTGTACAAATCGATCAAAGTACTTCCAGAATACGCCATTCGTGAGGACTCGCATGAACCTTTGAAAGCATTGGTCAATCGAAAGGTACTACAACAAACTTCGTAATGTCCAAACCGAGTTAAGAAGGCGGAAGTTTTTGGATATCACCTTCCTTAATCCTTAGCGGTAAGTACCATATACGCCGTCGATCTTTGAGAATACCGGTTGCTCCTTTCATCTGATCGAAGAGGTCATCTATTCAATGGCATTGGTACCTATTCTTCCAGCGTAGCCCGGTTCAAGTCCACGTGAATCTATATACGATTAAGTAGGGATCCGCCCTTCTTTCTTACAAAAATTACTTGGAGTGCGCCCAAGGTGATACATTGGGCCTTACTAGCCCTAGTCTAGTAACTCCTTCAACTACATTTTCAACTCACAAAGTTTAAAGCTGTCATCCTATACTGAGTCTTGGATATTGGTTCTACACGAGGTTTTTTCAGCTCAATGGTAAAATCAAGCTCCCTCTCGGGGTAATCACGGTAATTGATGGAAAAACATCAGCGGGAAATTAGGCAATGCGGGTGCTAATCCAATGAGGGTCCCTTCCTTCTTTCACTGCCTCCACTGCATGAAATTAGGCACCCTTGTCTCAAGCGTAGAAGCGACCTTCATGTTGATATAAAGCGTAATGACACTTTCTCTGTACACCACGAATCTCTATCGGTTTCCTTCATCATTGACACATAGCGCCTTCTTTGCGAAACAATCTATCAAAGGCTTCGATGAGGCGCTAACCAATCCATTCCAATGGATTAAGTCGCGCTATGCTAGGCATTGACGTATACCTTCAACTTGGTGGTGCACACTCCTGGGTCTACTATGCAATTATCGACAATAGGTCCTCTGACGAACAACAAAGGCCATCTCGGCTTTGCTTAAAGTCATCGTGCTTTCATTGAACATGATGCGCACAATGCGGATGGTGAAATGAGAGCTATCACATTAGATGCGGGAATCGACAAAATCTTAGCGGTAACATGAGTGCGATTGCGGCGACTCCACTTTGGTGGTTGATGTTGACACATGGCGGTTATCAACCCGGCTGGCATTAAAATCATGGTGCACCTTTACTTTCTTTCCCATGATTGCCTTTCAATCATTATATATACGAACCGGTTGAAACTTCACGATGATCCGCGGTAATGGGGTCCCCGCTGGTGACCTGAGGTGGGACAGTGCATTTCCTACGTGTTTGTCGCGCAAGTAGGTTCCTTCCCACGGAACCCTCTGCTTCTATAGTTGCTCGGATGGTGGTGGACGCATGCGCAGATTGGCGATGGTGAGATGTTGCCTTGCTTCCATTGAAACCCTAGCGACTCTTGTCCTTGGCAGCCTCACATTTACTATAAGGTGGTGGCCAGGCCTACCTCTAGAAAATGTCACCGGAGTCTTTCCTGGTATCGAGCGTCGCGAATAATAGATCTTGTACCCCTGTTAGGTTTATATGTTCTTCAGCATAACGCGCACTTTCTACCGCCTCAATACGGAGACAATTTCCATTCGCACCATAGCTCTTATCTTTAGGTTCAATCCATAAGCGAAGTGATACGCTTGTCGTTGGTCGGTGTCCAAGTACGAAACGTATTTAACTAGTTCCATGAACTTGATCTCGTATTATTCCACAGTTTTGTTCCCTTGTATTAAGGCATGAAATGCCCCTACTTATTGTTCCTTGTAGTATGCTGGTAGGTATTTCGTTCGGAACCTTTCCTCGAAGAGTTCCCAGACACCGTGTCACGGAGTAAGGTCACGGTTAATGTTTTCTAAGTTGCCCACAGTTCAAAGCGCTATCTCTTAACCGGAAAATTGCAATCTTTGCCTTTGAATTGGACGCTTAGTCCCTTAAGGAAAAAACACGGTCATGCCAGCCAACCATGCTTCCTTGCGTTCACTCACGCGACCACGCGACAAACTGCGGAAGTTTGATTTTCTGCAAATCTCGAGTGACGTCTTCAGGTGGAGGACCTACGAACTCCTTTATGCTTCTAGATTACCCGTTCCAGGTGGTGGGTGTTCCCCTTCATTCTCTGTTGGTTGGTGCCCCTTTAGAGTCTCATTAGTAGCTTTCGGTAATTATGAAACTAGTTGGTGATAGATGCTTTGAGTGGGGTGGTGGCGTGTGCGTTGGTGGTAGAGGTTGATGGCACCATTGTGGCGGCTCCCTACCGAACCTCTTGATCCCCAGCCATTTGAGTATGAAAGCAACACCATCACCCAAAATTATGGAAGGTTAGTTCTAGGATGTTTTAAATTGTTGCTACTCAAACTTAGAAACAAGTTTAGGCGTAAATTTTCTTTACTTTTCTGTAAACAAACATTACTCCATAAGGGGAATTGGCTTAGTTTTGGGTTGGGATTAAGCATCTAAGCTTGATTGGCTTATCAAACTTTAAGGTAGGCTAACCTTACGCTTTAATAACATAGTTGAATTAAAACCATTATTTTCGTTAACTTAATCCATTTTAACTTTACACTAACTCATCCCAATATATATATGAATTTATTTATGTTAAATGATATTTAATCCTGTTTATAATGTTCTTTGATTTACAAATAAAATAAATCAACTAAACGAGCACCCGGAGTTAGGACGCGCATAAGCTCCACGTGTTCGTCATGGCCTCTGCACCCACCGTGACTTATCCCGACCCTATATCGGTTAGGGTTTGATGGACTTTTCATCCACCGGAACCCCTCACCTCTCAATCCCCGATTCACAATGGCTCCAATTTTATGGGCTAGCCCCCTCTGGATTTACCTTGGTTTATATGACCGCGCTCGCAATACCGTGGTCTTAGTCACCTTATTGGGATTTCGGTGTTTGCGGCGTCAACGCGTGCAATTCCTCAGGATTCCCGATTTCCCTATATGTCGATACGATCATGCTTTTTCTTAGCATTATTAGCCCTTTTCGGTTGATAATAGAGATCCATATGTCACTGATACTTACATATGACCGTGGAGTCCTATTCCTTCCGGAGATTGATTGTTTTCAACACCACGAATTTGCCTCGGATCCACGGGATCCCACGATCCTCAATGCGATTAAGTCTTAATTAAACGTTCCTTAATTAGTTCATTTATTTGGGGATTAAGAGTTATGTTAGTGCGATGGGTTTTGAGTTAGTGGTTCGTAGTGCATATGGGCTCTGTCCACGAAAATGGAATATCGATGCAGCGATGCAATGTCGCCACTGTCTTATGTTTGACCTACTATGGGCCTTGTCCTTGACTCATGAGGAATCACGTTTCGATTAGCGAATTATAAACTTTCGCTCAGGGACCTCAGATATCCAGATTCACGATGAATTTTTATGTGAGTCTATCGGGTATCGCAAATCCACGATTTAAACAACAGATTCTATGTAAAGCAAAACCACGAAATCTCGATGCTGAGATCGACACTCATCCTCGTGACAGCTCCGACCCGTGTGAAATGTGATCAGCCCGATTTCATTATCATCAGTTTCACAACTCGAGCTTCCGATATGCGAACCCGATTCCTCGGGATCCCTCGACCATAGCGATCCTAGGAGATGAAGCAGCACCGGATCTCATCGGGAAATCAGCGGATGTGATTTCCTTTGCACCATTTCTTTACCCTTAGAAAACTCCGATATCGATCTGCGACTTCGCCGATCCACGGCTTTTGTCAGGTGTGTTGGGCGGCGGATCACCGTGTCGGGATTTTCAGCAATTTTCGATCTCATCAAAGGAAGCGCCGGTTTCGAATGCCTGCTTTCTTGATGGAGCTGATCACCACCGATGTCACTGATGGGCGGTCGAGATCCAGCGGAAATCCGGCGTATCGCGATTTCAACGTCTATCCTCAGCGAAAACCGATCACGCCCGATCCCGACCTTGCCTAGTGCCGACACTTTGTCTACCAAATGAGCCGGTTCAAATCTTGGCCGGAATCAGTTCAGGTCCGATGTGACATGATTTTATTATTCTTAAATACTCGATTCCGATTCCCGACTCTTTCCCAAGTTCTGACACGCATCTGAAATGATGGACGGTCCATATTGCCTCTACATTTGTTTGAGTTTCGGACTTTGTGGTTTCGAAATGCAAAAGTTTCTTGTTCACGAAATCCCTGAAACGTCGATCCCTGATTTTCTGATGGGTTATCGATGGTTGACACCGGTCCATAGATGGACGGCTTTGATTATATCGGGATTTTCCCATGGATTTCCCCAACTCTTCCCGATGATGGACACCCACTGTCAGGTGTTGGGCGGTCCTGATTGATTCTTGGGCTTTCAGGACCTTCGAGGTCCAAGTTCTCACGACCTCGAGAAATCCAATTCCCCGATGGCCGATATCCCGACTACTCAGCGATCTCTGCCGGTGTCTTCAAATGGGCGGTCGGATGCGTTTCTCGCGGTTCGAGTTTTACGATACCAATGTACCCTATGTCATGGGATTCCGATTCTGGGGCTTTCTGCGGATCTGCGACAGCGTCCCTCAAATGGGTGACTCCGTCGTGTCGATAAGCGGATCGATGATTTCATTCGCAGAGTTTCGCTGACTCACAGAGCCGTCTGGCGATCTGGAGCTCTGCGAGATCGACGATCACCCGAGATCAACGGCTATGATGCATTCTCGAGTTGTAAAACCTCGATGACTCCTCTGTACACGCTAGAGCTTAAACCTCGTGCAACTTGTCTAAATCTAATGCTGGGTTTACTTTTGAGATCTGACGTCGCAGGTCTGTTCTCCCATGTAATAGACGGTTCCCTTTGGGATAATGATCAATTGCAAGAAACTCCACGTAGTGTACAAATTTCTTTCTTAGCACGGTTGAGTTTTATAGCCAGGGTCTATAGTTCTTTGAAGTTTTTACATTATTCCAATCATCGAGGCTAACACAGGTAACTAGTTTACATTGTTCCTGTGTGATACAAGTCTACTAAATTTCCCTTGACACATTTTTTTTTTTTTGGTTCCGGTATCTATTCTACCCGAAACTTCATTAACAACCTTGCTCAATAGAATTAAGTTATGACTTCTCTTTTCCGTGATCAATAGCTTGGATACCATCGTATCATGTATTAGTCACATCTAGTCCATTGAACATGTATCTCTTACAGGTAAAGGCATTGGCTAGGATAACCTCAGGTTTGACCCTTAGGCCCCAGTTGCTGAACTAAGGCCATTTCATTACCATATGTAATGCCCGTATCATTCCTAAGCATTAATTTAATTTCTTAACAATTCATTTTCTAAGCGAGATACTTGATTTCCACGACAAATATTTATTTTTCTCAACGAGTTTGGTAATTTGCCGTTTATCCGAGGGGTAATAACTTTACGGTAAAATGAGATAAATGCATAACTTGTCAAATACCTGATACTGATGCTAAATTTCTGCTGCCTTGTTGCTTACGCTCACCAGCGATGCAAGGTTAACCACATGCAAACAAAAAATATTTGCCCAAAACTATTGTCCTCCACCTTGGCTAGAAACTACCTAGCTCGGGGATATCTGGATATCACGGCCCTCGATAACCAAAGGCAACCCGACAGCAATTCGGTGCCTCCCTTGATCAAAATATACAGTCCAGAATCTCTCTGTTCCTTTCTTCTGACAAATAGCAGGTCCACGAGGATAATATAATGGTCCGCGAAATATCCGTCCCTGAAATATCAATTACTGACCAAACAATCATACGACAATTGGCACTCATAGTTAAACATAATCTCTACGCTTCCGGCAATTACAATTGGTCGAGCTCACATCCCGCAGCATCCATTCCCCATGCATGCCACGCACATCCCGCTCTTCCCGTTCCTTATTCCTCCCTTCCGCCTCATGCGGTAACTCTACCACCAACCTCCTCAACGCGTCCTCCAACACAAGTCCCCAGCTGGTTTATTGCCACCAAGGGATTTATGGGCTCCCTTGCATCACATATAACTATATTACATCACGGTAACTCTGTTGTTATCTCCATTATTACTGACTGTCTTTTAGATTGTTTTATCAGATCATTGAATGCAGTCCGCAATCAATGTTATTTTATTAATTGTAATTCTTCCCTAATTAAATCTTGCTTAATAATCTTTAATCATTTATCCGTTTAGGAAGTTACATTTTTGATATTTCAAATGGGGAAAACATGTGTTTTTAAAAGTGAAGGAAAAAGAGAAGTTTGCTAGGATTAAGAATCTACCCAAAGTTGGCATCATTATATTGTGGACAGCACGAAATATTATAAAAGTTAGGGCATGTAACACCCCAAGGCCGGAGCCCTGTTGAATTGTAATTATGCTTATAGGTGGTGAGTCGAGTGGTTATAAGATAAGATACTTATGTGTTTATTAGGCGATTGAGCGGATACTAGGCCAATGAGCCTAATTTTGTATATGTAAATACACACATATCATTAAAAAAATTACATTGTTGCATATAGAGCCAGTCCTGAAAAGAAGAGTTATGGGGGACTAAAGCTCCACTAGGTGGGGAAGTGGATAAGTGTTTAGGAATATGGGCTAAATGAAGAGGGATTACCTCTAAGGGAAAAATATTATATTATTATTTCCTAGAAGCTAAGGTTTGATATAACCATGTTGTCCCCTAAGTTCACGGAAAGGGGAAGAAGTGTTAAGTGGATCTCATGCGGCTTTAGGGAGACATGTGTTAACTTGGGCACATGCAGTTTATAGATGGAAAAGTCGGAGTTCATGGGGGGCTCACTCACCACTCTCACGATTCTCATGACTATCATGATACTTCACCATTGCATTGAATTTTCTGGCTGAGGTTATCCACACAGGAAGAGAGACATACTCCCCATTGATGCATGTGCCAGTGTAACCTGCAGACACTCTAGTTGTCCTGCGTATTTCTTGTGAAGCCTGAGGAACTTGTATTTTTCCTCAGTCTCGTTGTGTCATAATGATTGGAGGTTGCTATCAACACAGTTTTTCCTAAGCTTTCTTTTCTTTCATTATCCGTGCCCATACACTTTTTTTGTGGTTGGCTTCACCTATGTGTTACCCGAATTTTGTTGTTAACATCACTTGTCTCTGTTTGACATAAGAGTTGAATTGAAGAAGGTTGTGAGGCCTATGAGAAACTCTCAATTGAGAGAGTTTGTTGAGGAATTGAGTTCTCCTTGAGGGAGTCTCATTAGAAACTATAGTACTATGGAGACTTTCGATCCAACATTCTTGAAGCCAAGGTAAGGGAGGTGTAGTAGTTGATGGACTTATATTAGTGAAGGTGTACCCTCACAGGGTGGATCAAGCATGTGGGAATGAGGTTTGTGGGTTGTGGGCATAAGTGTCTCATGGGATAAAATATCCTTCATGTTTTTTACATTGCAACTTCCTTGTCCTTCCCAAGCCCTAGAAGATTCCCTTGCTCAGTGGAGTTTAGTTGTAGCTCGGGGGTGACCCACTAATAAGCATGATGGTGGTCTAAGGCTAGGAGGAGGAGGTTCATGGAAGATGCCTTGATTAGTTATAGCTTATTAAAATAAGTACCAATTCTTTGTTCATTGTATCTTTGTGTATTTGTATTTGCATTATAATTAATGAATAATGCTTGTTTATATATATTTGCATGTATGTGTTAATGTTGCTTCCACATGAATAGGTGTATAGGTAGAGTGGTATGTTTTAATTGCATTAGATATATATATATATATATATATATATATATATATATATATATATATATATATATATATATATATATATATATATATATATTTATATTTATATGTTTAATACCATATGTTATCTCTATCTTCCCATTAAGTTTTATATGTGTGATTATTTAAGCAAAAGTTACTTCGATGGCATGGCACGGCACATTGTTTAAGGTCAAGAATTTGATTATTTACGCAAAGTTACTCAGTGGCATGGCCTGGCCTGTTGTTTAAGGTCAAGAATTTCACAGAAATGGTATGAGAGTAGTAAAGGAAAAGAAAAGGTTGCTTAGGTAGCGTTACCCACCCGAGGTCGTCGACCGAGGGATGTTTCAAATTGGTATCAAAGCCAAGGTTTCGACATTGAGCCTGGATGGGCCATGTTAGTGGTTACCGAGACATTATTTCAGAGGGAATTGTTGTCGAAAGGGACAAAATTGAATTTCAGAGCAATCTAGAGTGCAGAGAGAATACCTTGGTCATGTTATGAAGCTTAGGAGGTATAACGGTTTATGGAATGGTGGTAGAGAAAAGAGACTGTAGTAACTGTGGATTTGGAACCGTGAGGTTTGGATTTGGGTCATGGGATCTTTTCGGGAGAAGGAGGATCCTTCACAACCATCAGATCTGGAGAAAGGTGCATGAATATTAACCCCTAAGTACTTCGAACTTCACGATTTCAGCGAAGTTTGTGTGTAATAGAGCAGAAAGGGTCGAAGTCGAAGTTCTGAAGCCCCAAAGAGGATCTACATCGTAGATCTGCGGGGGGGGGGAGTTTTTACCTTTGAATTTGACCAAGGATGGATCAGATCCATAGGGTTAAGCCAAGAGCATAAGGTAATAAAGTTTGGGAGTTCGACGTTCGGGAGAAACGAGGTATTCCAAGGTGAAATATTTCGAAGTTCGAAGTCCTGAAGCGATGTGGCCTACTGATGTCACTAAGGATGACGTACACACATGGGATGTGTGCCATGTGTTAGTGAGTTAAGGACATTTTTAAGATAGAAATACAGTTAGAATGTGACACAAGGCAGTGAAACTTGGTGAAAAAGTTAGCTGGATCAAGCCCGCATTAACTTTTATCACGACCTATAAATATGGATGGTTGGGCGAGATTTTAAATATCAAAGATGCATGATAGATAATTCTACAAGGTGGTCCCGCAAGCCAAACCACAGTTTCCCAGAAGGGGTACGTGTCAACGTGGGGACAATTGCAGAATGATCGGCGGGTTACTCCAAAACCATGGAGCCATGTCCCCACAATTTGAAAAGTATAAATTTTGATGTGACTTTTCATTATCTTTTAGTTCAAGCATGGAAACCATGGGCCCTAGTGGACGCGTGGTGCCAGATAGTGAAGTCTAGAGACTGGACACGCCTCAAGAAATGGCTCGTGATGGAATGGGAGGAAGAAACTCATGAAGTTTCATTACACCGAAGTAAAGTGACGTGATGACATCACTGAGGTGACATGGAAGTATGCGGAGACTCATAGTTCAGGAGTTTTCAGTTGAGCAAAGATCGAATCATCCAAAGTCCCAGAGCCCCGAAGCTCCGAAGTCCCAAAAACCCAAATCCTGGAATTCCATACCAAGTATCAATTGTTGGATGTTGAGAGTTGTGGACTGTTGATCCACCCTACTTTGTGAATTCACCAATCCAACACTTTGAGAGATTTATTGTGATGTTCTTTGAAATCCACCAAAGCTCGGAGCTCGAAATTTCAGGGTTTCGGATAAGCGCCCAAATCATAAGCGTTGGGTCACAATCACGGTCACATGCGAACCAAGGGATGAAGAAAAGGGGTGAGCACCCAAAATTTGTTGTAGAACAGAACTTGGCTTAGATATTGAAGCCTAAGGGGTTCTTGACCAACCAAGACCTATAGAAAATGGAATCTGATATTTTTTTTATTGAATCAGATTGGTTTATTATGGAAAATTATTAAAGACAAATAGCCTGAAAAAAATATGGTTGACTGCACATTTTTGCAAAGTTAACAATTGATGGGCCGAACCGCGTTGTTGCATAGTGAAAAGCATGAAGGAGGCACATGATGCTTACAGTTTAGAGGATGAAGTGAGAGGAATGGATGTCCATTTGGGAGTTGAAATATTGAACTCCAATGGGCATGGAGAAGAGAGATAAAGAAGAGAACATGAAGAAAATCATTAAAAAGTTGCAGAAAGATGTACAAACTCATCAAGCGGATAACAAAAATATCATGAAAGCCAGGGATAAATAGTAATAATTCAACGTGAAGTTGATGTAGATCCTAGAAAGAATAGAAAGAAAATTGGATAAGGAGAGTAGCTTAAGAAAATCAGGAAGTCCCAGAAGAAAAAGAAGTATTAGCTGGCATCACCAGCACTCCCTGAGGAATTCCAATAAGAGATTACACAACAACTCAAGTCCATCCCATCTTAGGAAGCATGATATGTTTGGGGAAGATGAGCTACGAGGGGAAATGACCAAAATAAAACCTCCTACGTTTGATGGGGAGCACAAGAAGGATGAAGATGTAGAGACATGGTTGTTGGGCATGAAAAGTATTTTCAATTGCATAATTATTCTTCTTATGTGGAAAGAAGAATTGTCATCTATCAACTCAAAGGGAAGGAATTTGTATGGTGGCATAAATTTGTGCAAGTACAACACGTCAGAGAGAAGAATGTTACATGGAGGGAATTCAAGAGACATTTTGAAAGGAAGTACCTAACTAAGAGGTATTATGACAAGAAAATGAAAGAGCTCTTTGAACTTAAGCTGGGAATTATGTCCATTGATGAGTATGAAAGAAGATTCTTGGAGTTGTTGAAGTATGTTCCCTTCATCAAGGATGAGACAGTTAAGATTCAAAGGTATTTGAGTGGGTTGTCATCTTCAAGAAGTGACAAGATCTAGTATGATGATCCTAAAACTATGTAAGAAACTATAAGGAGAGAAAAATGTGTTGATATTATGGTAGTTGCGGGAGGTATTTACCTCCACATGTAAATGTGATGAGAATAGAAGACTATGGGAAGTAAGAGAAACCCTAATGAATTAGCTAATAAACCTAGAAGATGTATTGGCTCAAGAAGATAATATGTATTAGGTTATTATCCTTCNACGCATCGGTGCTATTAGGTTATTATCCTTCAGGAGAAGAAGTCAGCCAGAAGAATTAATTTATACTGAACAGACAGGTACCCAGAAGGAGAATTCAACCCCAGTAAGTCTGGTGGAACCACTATAAATATAGGGCGCCCGTCTCTCATTTGACACATATCAACAGTTGCAGAGAGCCAGTTCTGTGCAGTGCAGTTGCAGTCTTGTGCACAGGTTTGGAGGAGAGATGTTGGTGCAGTTGCTGCAACTAGCAGTTACATTTTGGCTTGGACTATCTCTTGGCTAGGGTTTGGACTATCTGATCATCTCTTGTTGGTGTGCTATCCTTGGGGAAAGGTTCGCTACCCTTTGTTTGGCTATCT
>SNQJ01S0008407.1:42307-56606 GCA_010110895.2 Picea sitchensis | reverse complement strand
CCAGATATCTCATTGTTCTACTCTGAGGGCAGATATTCTTTCAGATCTCACAGATGTGAGTGAAATATTGGCCCAGATGATTCAGTTTATATCAAAACATTGTTTCGGTGCAGGTTGCTATCAGATGATTGTTATGAAGACAATATATGTATACTACTGTGGTGGATATGTTCCATTATTCATGAATATATGTTGTTAATCAAGTACTTGTGTGCTACTTGGTGTGGTAGTGTACCACTAGATTGTAGTTATGTACTACTATGGATAGACACGGTTCTATTCTATTTTTGTTTTGATTACCTTAGAGACTATCAACAGTTTATTGGAGATAATCATCATCCAGATGAATGATGAACAAAGATTTTCCAAGCGAAAAATGGTTAAGAGAATTTACTCTTCTATATTATAAGAATGGCTCTTGTATCAGTTTATGGTGTGAGTGACTTATCCAACATCATGTCTATTTACTCAGATGAAGTATGGTTTCAAGAGATTATGCAGCTGATGACACTGATGGTGATGATGATGCTCATGATCTAGTCATGAGATAGTCTAGACAACTATGTTGATGCTACCGAGTAAATGGTATGTTTTTGTGCTCAAGACCATTACCTGTAATACCTCCCTAGCTAGGAGGGAGTGTTGATATTATGGTAGTTGCGGGAGGTATTTACCTCCACATGTAAACGTGAAGAGAATAGAAGACTCCGGGAAGAAAGAGAAACCCTAATGACTTGGATAATAACCCTAGAAGACGTATCGGCTCAAAAAGATAATATGTATTAGGTTATTATCCTTCAAGAGAAGAAGTTAGGCAGAAGAATTAATTTATACTGAGCAGACAGATACCCAGAAGGAGAAGCTGGCCCTAGTTAGTCTAGTAGAACCACTATAAATATAAGACACCAGTCTCTCATTTGACACATCTCAATAGTTGCAGAGAGCTAGTTCTGTGCAGTGCAATTGTAGTCTTGTGCTCAGGTTTGGAGGAGAGATGTTGGTGCAGTTGTTGCAGCTAGCAGTTATGTTTTGGCTTGGACTATCTCTTGGCTAGGGTTTGGACTATCTAATCAACTCATTTTGGTGTGCTATCCTTGGGGAAAGTTGCACTACCCTTTGTTTGGATATATAGCCTAGGGTTTGCTTCTGGAATGATTCTCTGTCAAGGTTAAGGTGCTCGAAGGGTGGCTTCGGCCTATGGTTGGGTGACAAGGGTATTATCAATGGTAAAATGAGCACACATCTTTCATATTCTAACAAAATGCTTATATGATCAACAAAAGGAAAGCCTACTTTCCAAAAATATTGAGGAGACAAGAAGAAGTTTAAGAGGGAGCAGAGGCAGAAGGGAAACAAGCCACCATTTTTTAGGAACGTTCCTCAAGGACAATCATTTTTGAGAGAGCCCGAGATGGTTGAAGTAGGTGGGAAAAGGCCAAAGAAGACACCTATGGAATGTTGGGGTTGTAAATGAGATCATAGGTATAGAGATTTTCCTCACATAAAGGACAAGATAAGATTTGTTCACAATGTTCAACAATTGGAAACAGTAGAATACATGGGCAAGAGAGTACCAAGAATCTATGTAGCCCTGGACAACAAGCAAGTTGAGTTTGAATCACACATGATTGAAGTTGAAGGTATGATCAATAACCATGTCTTTACTATTTTAATAGAATCAAGAGCTATTCATAGTTACATAGATCCTAAATTTGTGGAAATATTATGCTTTCCAAGAATAAAGCATGAGAAATATTGACTGGTACAGCTGGATACAAGAGCCAAGAGGAAAGTTGTTGATTCGATTAAATCATGTCCAATGGGCATGAATGGACCAAGTACCAAGGAAGATATGAATATCTTGCTTTTAGGATCATATGATTGCCTAATTATCATGGACTGGCTGGAACAACACCATGCCATTTTAGAATTCCATAACAATCACTTGTTTGGATGAGGAAGGAAATTGAAGAGTAGTCAAAGGAATTCCCAGGGCACTTTCTATCAAAGAAATTTCAGCAATGCAACTGAGGAAATGCTACAAGAAAGGTTGTCAAATATTTGCAGTTTATATGGAGGAATCATCTAAGGATAAGGTGCCAATTCTAGAGGACCATGCAGTCCTAGGAGATTTTGAATATGTGTTCAAGAAGGTACATGGACTACCTCCAAAGAGAGATATTTCCTTTTATATAAATTTGACGCCTGGAGTAGCCCCAGTGTCAAAAAATCCCTACAGAATGAGTACACCAGAGTTGAAGGAACTGCAAATGCAACTTGAAGAGCTTCTGAAGAAGGTGTATATCCACCCAAGTGTATCACCTTGGGGTTCCACAGTCTTGTTTGTAAAGAATAAAGATGGAACAATGAGGTTTTGCATTGATTTCAGACAGTTGAACAAAGTGACTATAAAGAACAAGTACCCTCTGCCAAGGATTGATGATCTCTTTGATCAATTGAAGGATGCAAAGATATTTTCGAAGATAGATCTTAGGTTAGGATACCATTAGGTAAGGATTAAAGAGGAATACATTAGAAAGACTGACTTCGAAACAAGGTACGGTCATTATGAGTTCACAGTGGTTCCATTTGGGTTATCAAATACACTCGTTGTTTTTATGTGCTTAATGAATGGTGTTTTCAGGGATTATTTGGACAAGTTTGTGATTGTCATTCTAGATGACATCCTTGTATATTCCAAGTCAGAAGAAGAGAATAAGAATAATTTGAGGATGGTGTTGCAATTTCTAATAGAACATCAATTGTATTCCAAATCGAGGAAGTGCTGATTTTATCAAAATAGAATTCACTATTTACGACATATCATATCAGAAGAATGGATAGTCGTGGACCCTGGAATTATTGAGTCCATTAAAGGGTGGAAAACGCCTAAAAATGTAACAGAAATTAGATCCTTCATGGGTCTAGATGGCTACTATAGAAGGTTCATTGCATGGTTTTCGAGAATATCTCACCCCATCACTTCCTTCCAAAGGAAGGGGAAGAAATTTCAATGGATAGAAGAATGTGAAAGAAGCTTCCAACCATTGAAGAAGTGGTTAACCAATGCTCCAATTATGAATATTGCATATCTGAATGAATATTTTTTGCTTTGCAGAGATGCGTATAAACAAGGACTAGGAGGAGTCCTCAGCCAGAATGGATTTGTGATATATTTTGAGTCCAGAAAATTGAAAGAGAATGAAAGGCTCTATGCCACTCATGATTTGGAGTTGGAAGCCATTGTACACGCTCTAAAGAAATGGAGACATTACCTCATGATAAATCAGTTTGAGCTAACGAAAGACCATCATGGTCTGAAGTATTTGTTTGATCAACCTACATTGAATTCCAAATAGAGCAGATAGTTGGAATTCCTCTATGAATATGACTTTGATATCAAGCACATCAAAGGAAAGGAGAACAAAGTGGTTCATGCACTCAGCAGGAGTGCATTAATTGCATTTTATAGCCATCAACATGTATCAGACGGATGTTCAAGGTAGAATCTCTGAGGCTACAAAATTTGATTCACAGTACATAGAATTGGTAACAAAATTGCAGCAAGGTAAAATGTGACAGAAGGATGAAGATTTCAATTTGGGAATTGATGGAATTCTCTTGTACAGAAATAGATTTTATGTACCCAAATATTCTAAATTGAAGAGTGATATTTTAAAAGAAATGCACAATGTACCTTATGTAGGACACCCAGGATATCAGAAAATAATTATAGTAGTCAAAAGCCAAGATTATTGGTTAGGCATGAAGAAGGAAGTTGTTGAATTTATTGCCAAATGCTTGGATTTTCAAAAGGTAAAGGCTTAGCATAGACACCCAACTAGTTTTCTACAACTGTTAACCATCCTTAAGTGGAAGTGGGAAGTGGTGGAAATGGATTTCATCACATGATTTCCCAAAACAAGGAAGCAACATGATGCAATCAGGGTAGTAGTGGACAAGCTTACTAAAGTTGCCCATTTTATTCCATTGAAGGCCACTAACAAGGAAACTAACATTGTTCATATCTATATGAGGGAGGTAGCACAATTGCACGGTATTCTCAAGACAATTGTGTCTGACAGAGACCAAATTTTACCTCAAAATTCTAGAGAGGACTATTCGATGGGTTCAAAACGAACCTGAACTTCAACACAACCTATCACCCTAAGTTAGATGGAAAAACATAAAGAGTAAACCAAGTGATAGAAGACATTCTAAGGATGTATGTGATGGATAAACCATCTAAATGGGAAGATTATCTACACTTGGTATAATTTTCCTACAACAATGGGTATCAATCATCACTAAATATGAGCCTGTTTGAAGCACTTTATGGCAGAAAGTGCAACACCCCAATAAGTTGGGACAATCCAGCTGATATGGCAATGGTTGGGCCAGAGTTGCTCAAGGAAATGGAAGAGAAAATGCTAAAGATTAAACAGAATTTGAAGGTTTTCCAAGATAGATAGAAAATTTATGCATACAAAGGAAGAAACCACAAAGAGTTTAAAGTGGGTGACCATGTTTTCATGAAGGTGAAGGCCAACAAAACTTCCCTGAAGATGGGAAGATGTTCCAAGTTGGCAGCCAGATTTTGTGGAACATTTGAAATCCTAGAAAGGATTGGACCAATAGCTTATATGCTTTCATTGCTTGTATCCATGACTATTCATAATGTATTTCATGTATCATTGCTCAAGAAGTATATATGTAATGCTAATCATGTGATTAATTGGAATGTGATCCAGGTGGAACAAGAAGGCATTTTTCAAGTGCAGCCTATGCACATACTCGAATGGAAGAGAAAGAAACTATAGAATCGAGTCGTAAAGCTTGTAAAGGTTCAGTGGACCTGGTATAGTCCTAAGGACGCAACATGGGAGCATGAATATGCTATGCAGGCAGAGTACCGACATTTTTTTGAATATTTTTGAAATCTTGTTGTTGTTTTGTAAAGAGTTGCACTGAGGATAGTGCAAAAATAAGGGGAGGGGATTGTAACACCCCAAGGTTGAGCCCCTGTTGAATTGTAATTATTCTTATAGGCTGGTGAGCCAAGTGGATATAAGCTGATAGAATTATATGTTTATTAGGCTGGTGATCCAGATGGTAATTCCAATGAGCCTAATTTTGTATATGTAAATACACACATATCATTAATAAAATTACACTGCTGCATGTACACCCTCCACGAAGAAAGAGTTATGGGGGAGTAAGATTCACTAGGTGGGGAAGGGACTAAGATTCTAGGAATAGGGGCTAATATAGAGGGATTACCTCTAAAGGAATACTATTATATTATTATTTCCTAAAATCTAAGTGATGCACACCCCCTCTCCCTCCTCAAGGATGCACGACCTCCCGGTTAGGATCTCCGAATTCCGAAGCCGGAGCGACTCTCCTAGTTCCAAAATGGAACCTATAACACTTAGTCCACATACTCTTGTCTGTATTTTACCCATGCAAGTTGGTTTTAGGCACAGACCCCACTCCTCGTGACCGTAGGCATGACCACTAGCTTAGCCTAAAAGGTGCGTTACGTTTTGTGTCCCCAGGTTTTTCTAATGTAATGAGTCCCTAGCTCCTCTGGTCCTGAAACCTCAATAAGGGCTAGTGGAGGCTAGATCCCCCATTTCCCTGGCTCACATGACCACAGGCATGTGACCACCAAATTTACCACAGAGCGCTTCGAGCTTCTCTAAGTTACGAGAGCCGAAACCGTGAAGGCCGAGATCTACGATCTGGATCTCCCTTCGATCAACGATGATGATCAATTCGACGTTTCATGTTTCGTGACTTCTCCCCTCACGAGGTCCATTCATTCCTCTAATTCACAAAAGCATAAACACTTCCCTATTGTGGATCGACGACTCTAAGCCTCCAAGATCCGACGGCCTTAATCCTTTCGGGATTTTGTAGGTCAAGAGTCCCAACTCTTACCTTTTGTATCGCCAGTTGCCAAAATACGAAATACCCCCACGTCATGGATCAACGATTCTAAACCTTCAAAGATCCAGTGGCCTATATCCTTTTGGGGTTTCGTGGGTCAAGAGTCTCTGCTCTCACCCCTTGTACTCCTGGTAGTCGAAACCCAATACACCTCCATGTTGCATATCGATGACTCCCAACCTTCGAAGATCCAACGGTCTGAATCCTTTGGGGTTTTTATGGGACAAGAGTCTATTCTCTTTCCCTTTGCATTCTCGGTAGCCAAAAACCCAAAATGGGATCAAAGACCCAGATCTATTTGGGTCTGACAACTACTATTCCCCCTAAGGGTCGAGTGTTGAAATGTCTCCCCACTAACCTACTCGTAACTCCTCTCAATCCAACGACTGAAGGGATTTCACATCCCTCCCTGAAAGCTCTCAACCTTCTATTCAGGTCCCCATGGGTCTTTCCTCCTGGGAATATGCAATGTTGAAATTTGCGTGCTTGTCTCACCTCAGACGACCACTAACCCTTCACCGCAATTTGACGGTCAACAGTGCTCCCCCTCTTGAGATTTTTAATCTTTCAGAATTAGAAGAATTTTCTAAGTCCCCGAAGGTTCTGACCTTCGCTTCTCCTGGGAAATGGATTCCTAGATCTCGAGAACACTTTCCCAGAGTGTTATTCCTCCTAAGATTTGTTTGGTGTAGACTTTGATTTCCCGTGCACTCCTTGCATCTAAGGGATCTCGATAATTCAGATCCAAGGGATTTCTCATAGAGAAATTCCCCCACCAATCCCCTTGCATTCCCTTCTGGCTTGATGACCACCTTACAGAGCTTTAAATGAAGAAAAACAATTGAAACTGAGAAGCTAACAGTCGTAGTTTCCTACTCTCCCACAAAGATTCATTCACTTGCTCATAAGAACATAAATATTAGGTATTTGCAAACATTGATCATACAACATGTATTTGGTTCAATTTTCCTTCTGTTATATTCACAAGTGCTAAACTGGCTACAAAATACATTCAAAATAGAGTAACTCAAAAACTGAGATCTCCTGCTAACTCGCAATTCTCTCTTACAACTAATTTCTTTTGTATTGCAGCTAACCCCATCTGGGCATACACACTTCTACTTAACTCAAAATGATTTCTAGGGTTTCCCCTGGCTACTTGCCTACTCTAAAATTCATCCTATGCTATCTTAGTCCAGTCGCACTCCAAAGCCATAGTGGAAACTCCTTCTCCTCTTGCAATTTTCAAAATGTGCCTCAAAGGGTAAATTTCGGCACTAGTTCAAGCGTGCATCCAAAGGTAAATTCCAGTGTTGAGTTAAGGCGTATTTCAAAATCGATTGCATCTGCTAGTGTTGAAGTTCTGGAAGAACTCCCACATACTGAGTGGTCCTGCCTCGGCGTGCTTTCCAATGATGCTCCTGCATCATACTCCCCTTGAAAAAAATTCATGGACTCCTATCCATAAGCTCCTCTACTGATTTTCCTTACTTATGGATAGCAGTTTCATTTTCCAAATTGGCATATTCGATTGGGTGTCCCTTCCATTTGACCAAATACTCAAAATAGGTTTTCCTTCTGGTCTTTTTACCAATCCTCTGATTAACAATTTTCTCCATCTGCAGCTTTTCTGTCACAGGCATCTGTTCCTCCCATTGAATCTTTCCTTGATCTTTTGACCCTTCAGTGTCATCTTTCCTGTAAGGATACAGGTATGTAACATTGAATATGGATGAAATTCCCACACCATCTTGCAGTTCAATCTTATAGGCGTTTGCATCAAACTTCCTCAAGATCTTACAGGGTCCTATATTTTTCATCTTGAACTTGTTATATGTTCCACTAGGGAACCTTTCCTTCCTGAGATGTGATAAAACCTGATCTGCTACTTCAAATTGAAGTTCCCTATGATGTTGATCATCTCTGTGCTTGTATTTCTGGTTAGAACTCTTCAACTATCCTTTGATCTAGCTATGGATTTTCTCCATATCCGCAGCAAAATCCTCTGCTCCAATTCTCCTAATATCACCCTGTTCCAAGTCTCTCAACTCAGATACTCCCCTTGGTTGAATTCTATATAGTATTTGGAATGTACTCCTTCCAGTACTCCTGTTTAGTGAATCGTTGTAAGCAAATTCTGCTTGTGGAAGAATCTGATTCCATTGGTTATGATGTTCAATAACTAGACTCCTTAATAAATTCCCCAAACTTCTATTTACCACTTCAGTATGGCCATCTGTCTGAGGGTGATAATATGAGATGAAGAAAAAAATTGTCCCCATCTTCTTCCACAACGTCCTCCAAACGTGACCAACAAATTTGGTGTCTTTGTCTGAGACAATGCTCCTGGGTAGGCCGTGAAGTCTCACAACTTCTTTGAAAAACATATTTGCAACATGCATTATGTCACTGGTCTTCTGATATGGGATGAAATGTGCCATATTTGAAAATCTATCCACCACCACAAATATGGAATCGAATCCTCTTTATGTTCTTGGCAATCCCAACACAAAATCCATGCTTATTGCATCCCAAGGCCTCTCTGGTATTGGAAATGGTTGATACAACCCAATGTTTTGTCTTTTACCCTTTGCATGTTGGCATATTCTACATCTGTTCAAAAAAATTGTCACCTCTGTTCTCATACCTGGCCAATAGTATGATTTGTTCAACTGTGAAAATGTTTTATCATGGTCGAAATGTACAGCCAATCCTCCACTGTGATTTTCCATCATAAGATTATCCCTTGTTGAGAATTTTGGCATGCACAACTGATTTCCTCTAAACAACAGTCCTTCATGAATCATTTACTCTGTCCACTGACTTCTATCTCTCAACACAGTATTAGCACATGCTTCATATGCCTCCTTGAAATCTGCATCATCATGATACATGTCCTTAAGGTGTTCAAACCCCAAGGTCTTCACCTGGAATTCCTGCATGATCAAACATCTCCTTCTTAACATATCAACAACCTTGTTAGCATTCCCAACAATATGTTTTATGAAAAAAGTAAAATTTTTCATAAATTCAACCCATTTTGCATGCCTCTGATTCAGTTTTTCCTGTCTGGTTATGAATTGTAAAGCTTGGTTATCACTATACAAGACAAACTCTTGTGGGACAATATAATGCCTCCATTTCTTCAATGCTTGAATTATGTCATAGAAATCCTTGTCATATGTGGAGTATTTCTTCTTAGTCTCATTCAGCTTCTCGCTGAAATAGGCAATAGGTCTGTTATCCTGACTCAAAACTGCTCCTATTGCAAATCCACTTGCATCACATATTACCTGAAATGTCTTCTCAAAATTCGACAAGATTAGAATTGGTTGTTCTGTTATCTTCTCCTTTAGTAAAGGAATTTTTCCGCTTCTTCACTGTATCCATCATTGGCGCACAAATTACACTGAAGTCTCTAATGAACTTCCTATAGAAGCTCGCTAATCCATGATATCTCCTTACCTTGAACATGCTTCTTAGTGACGGCCATTCTCTGGTCGCTTTCACCTTCTCTAGATCCATCTTCAGTTCATTTGAAGAGATCATGAAACCCAAAAAATGATTTATGTCTTCATAAAAGAGGACTTCTTCAAATTGATCAACAACTTCTCTTGTTGTAGCTACCTCCTTACTAGCGTTAGGTGCCTCAAATGCTCCTCTTTAGTCCTGCTAAAGATCAGTATATCGTCCAGATATACAACCACAAACTTGCCAATGAAATCTTTCATAATTTCATTCATCAACCTCATAAAATTAATCGGGGCATTTGTTAAGCCAATTGGCATAACCAACCACTCATATAGACCTTTGTTTGTCTTAAAGGTTTTTTTCCATTCATCACCTTCTCTCATCCTGATCTAGTGATATCCACTCTTCAGATCTATCTTAGAAAATAAATTTACTCCACTTAAGCAATCCATTAAATAATCCATTCTTGGTAAAGGAAATCTGTACCTAATGGTGATCTTGTTGATGGCTCTCGAGTCTGTGCACATTCTCCATCCTCCATCTTTCTTTGGGATCAACACAGTTGGTACTGCGCATGGGCTCAAACTTTCTTTGACCAAACCTTTGTTTAGAAGTTATTGGACTTGGTTCTTCACCTCCTCATTCTCTCGAGGTGTTAATTTGTATGCTGCTTTGTTTGTTAGACTTTTTCTTGGTATCAAGTCGATATGATGACTAATACTCCTGATGAGTGGCAATGAGTTTGGCAGCTCATCCACAACTATATCAACAAAATTATCCAATAGCTCCTCAACTTGTTCAGGAAAATCATCCATTGATGTACTCGTAAGTATGACTCTGGGATTCCTCACCACAGCGAACTGCATCTCCTATTCTTCCTTGACTTCTTTCAGGAGTTCCTTCCCACTCATGAGAAGTATGCTTGTGTTGGCTTCCTCTTTTACTCTCTTCTCCTCCATTGGCAACAACATATGCGTCCTACCATTCTTCTATAATGTATATGTGTTTTTCCTTCCATCATGAATGACATTTCTGTCAAACTTCCATGGTCTTCCCAATAGAATATGGCATACATCCATGGGGATTAAATCACACAAAATTTCATCTTTATAACCTCCTATCTTCATTTCAAACAGGGATTGTTTAGTAATCGTTACTTGGTGTCCTTTTGGAAACCCTGAGACCTTGTATGGTTTTGGATGTGCAGTTGTCTTCAGCTCCAATTTCTCCACCATATTTGTGGATATTAGGTTGTCAGTGCTCCCACTTTCAACGATCACCTTGCATACTTTGTCCTTGGTCTTGCTAGCTGTCCTGAAGAGACTATTTCTCTGCACTGGCTTTTCAATTTCTGCCTCTAGTTTCAAGAGAACTTTTCTCAACATCAGGGATGCTCCATCCTTTGCTCCCCATTCTTCAACATTTCCTCGCTGGGATTTTTAGATGTGAGCTTCTTCTCCTTCCTTATTCTTCTCGGGACATTCCCAAGACATGTGTCATATATTTCCACAAGCATATCATCTTACTCCTCCTTTGCCTATTCCTCTAGAAGAGTTTCTTCCACCACCCTATCTTTCTCATGAACTTCCTCCTCATTATGAATGATTTTGTGGTTTCCCAGCCTCGTCCTTAGACTGATGTGTTATGTCACGGTTAAACCCCTTGATCTTGCTTGGGACCGAGATTTTACCTCTTCCTCGCTGACTTTGTTTTCTGGTTAGATTCTCCTCTGCCTTCAATGCAAAATGATAAGAATCCTCCACAATTCTAATTAACATCATTTTGATCTCGTCCTGGATGATCCAGGTGAATATCGGTGGCCACTGACCTTTTCCAAATGGCTCAAAACGACTTTCTGGCAATTTTGGCAATTTACTATTTTTAGCAGGTTTTAACTTTTGGGGCCATTTTGAGGACCCAAATGAAGGTTTTTTGAGATATAGATTCTAAATTATAGCTGAAGGAATTATTGAGCACCCAAAATGAATCTCCTTGACGATACCTTTCCAATGAGCTATCACATTCCTAAAACGGAGATTGTATGCAAAAGTTACGACCCCGGGAAGTTGATGTAATCACTTAGCCAAACGAGGCCCACATGAATTTTGGCGCTTCATCTCCCAGGGTTAGGTTTTTGGATGTCTAGGGTTTGTGGAATTCCTGCTTATTGTAAAAATTACTTCAGAGCCTCATTGTAATCATCTTCTTGCGAATGCGAGTAGTCGTCACATCTCTTCTCAGAGATAAGTTGCCACCATTCTAGCGAGTCTTTCACTCTGTATTTTTACAGTCTCTGTACATTTCTTTCATTGATAGAAATCGTGTATTACTGTATATCTGTGTTTATGGTTGCATCTATGATACATTTCTGTTATATTATTGAATATCTGCGATATCGCTGTGCATTTCTTTATTATATCTCCGATCTCATTTCGTGCAGAAAATAATCGAGATCAGTGGTATCAGAGAAGGCTGCTCTTGATCCTTTTTTTCAGTGCATGTCCCTGACGAGGTCCGAGTATAGAAAGTTGGGTCTCGAGCTTTTCTCTCTTGAAGACAATCACTCTCGCACACCCAAGAAACTCTCAATGGCGAAAGAAAAGAAAAATGACGGAGTAGACGATCCTATCAATCTGTTGCTTGAGCAAGCTCTCACACGACAGAGGGATGAAATGATGGATTATTTTTCCCACATCCTTCAATTCCTGCCAATAGCATCAGGCGCATCTTTATCAAGTGGCCACTTTGGAGGCACCTTTCCTTTCAAGGTACAAGTTAATTTTTATATTCCTGTATTTGAAGGACAAATAGATGCAGAAGCCCTAGAAAAATCGTTAACTCTGTTGGAAGGTTATTTCTATGTTCACAATTTTTCCGACAAAGAAAAGATCATATTTGCACTCCTTAAAGCTCTCCCTCATGTCAAACATTGGTGGGAAACTTACTAGGAGCAAATTTCCACAGAGGAGTCTAGAATATATGGGGTCGATCCCACTTGGGATTTTTTTTGTGGATGCAGTAAAAGAACAATATTACCCTATTGGCAACTATGAGGACTAGTACATGAGATGGACCACACTGCAACAAGAGAGGGGCCAAGTAGTTCCGAAGTTCACCAATACCTTCCATACCTTGTGCACCAAGATAGGTATCAAAGACTCCAAGCGACATTTGGTTTTGAAATACCGTGGGGCTCTACACAGATACATCGAAACTGAAATGGATTTTCTGGACATCTCATCACTCGGTGCTGCTTATCGATATGCTGTTAAAATTGAGTAGAAATTTAAGCACCAGAACAAACGGGAATTCGGGTCTGCAAATCCACAACAACCAAAGTATGACAAAGACGGCCCTAACAAACAGTCTTCCAAAAACCAGTCCAAGACACAAGAAAGGAAGGGTCACGGGAAGACAAAGAAGGACACCGAAAAATGGTGCGAGTTCCACAAAAGCCCCTGGCACAACACCGATGAATGTCACTCAAAATAGTCATTGGTGGCTGAGATCAAAGACAAAGAGCTGAACCCTGATTCATAATCTAATTCTGAAAATAATGGTAAAGAACAGATCATTAACGCAGACCCCACTGCTATTGTCGCGACCGCAACAATTCAACCATAAGAACCAACAGATGTTGAAGAGGGGGAATGCCTTTTTCATTCACATATGTGGGTGAAGGGGGCCCCACTACATTTTATCGTTGATAGCAGAAGCCAAAAGAACCTCATCTCAGTAGAGGTCGTCAAACATTTCGGATTGTCGGCAACACCACACCCACAGCCATACAACATTGGGTGGCTTCGGTAAGGATGAGATCTCCATGTCAACCAACAGTGTCGATTGTCATACGACATCCAACCCTTCAAGGATGAGGTATTAAGTGATGTTTCCCTACTGGATGTCTGTGATGTTCTCTTGGTCCAACCATATATGTGGATACGCCATGATGTTTATGAGTCTCAACCCCGTAGTGTCATTTTTACTTTGGGAGGTCATCTCTACAGAATACCAGAGGTAGTTCCGACTGTTGTTCCACCTAAAAAGTGCCGCAAGGTAGTATCTCATACTGCAAAATTCAGCGTCTTCACAATCTGTTCAAAAGGAGAACAAAAGGACACTGCAACCACTACAGCCTTGCCCCAAGCACCTTCTATCCAACAGAAGAAGGTCAACAAGGCCGCAACAAAGTGAAAAGATTCCTTCTGCACATCATCCTCTCATGTATAGTTTCGTGACATATTTCCACAAACTGAGCAGTGCGACGTCTCTAGCAAGACAAGCAGCTCACCAAGATGCAGATTCAAAAAATTCTTTTCCCTCTCCACCAGGAACTCAAAGCAATGGAGACCATTGCTTCCTAAGGAGGGAGGATTGATCCAGGTGGATATCAGTGGCCACCCACCTTTTCCAAATGGCTCAAAATGGCTTTCTAGCAATTTTGGCAATTTACTATTTTTAGTAGGTTTTAACTTTCGGGGCCATTTTGAGGGCCCAAATGAAGGTTTTTCGATATTTAGTTTCTCAATGATATTTGAAGCATGATTAAGCCCAAAAAATGAATCTCCTTGATGATACCTTTCCAACGAGCTATCACATGCCTAAAATGGAGATCATATGCAAAAGTTACGACCCTGGGAAGTTGATGTACTCACTTACCCAAACGGGGCCCACATGACTTTTGACACTTCATCTCCCAGGGTTAGGTTTTTGGATGTCTAGGGTTTGTGGCATTCCTGATTATTGTAAAAAGGCCTTTACAGCCTCATTTTAATCATCTTCTTGCGAATGCGAGTAGCCGTCACATCTCTTCTCAGAGATGAGCTGCCACCATTCTAGCGAGTCTTTCACTCTGTATTTTTACAGTCTCTGTACA
>SNQJ01S0008406.1:119793-132183 GCA_010110895.2 Picea sitchensis | reverse complement strand
GTCTTCTTGTACAATTGTAGATGAAGAAACACATGGTCCCCTTCAGCAAATTGGTGTTTAGAATGACCCTGGTTTACCTATTTCTTCATGCGGTTATGAGCCATGACTACATTTTATTTGAGAGTACTAAGAATGATCATGCAAGCTATAAGATTGAAGTCAACCTCCTAAACCTTGGAGATGCCTGGCATGTATGGGAGAACCGATGGTGGTTTATGTCTGTAGACTGCTTCAATGGAGTCATGCGAGTGGTAGTATGGTAAGAGGTGTTGTGTAACCATTTAGCTAGGGGTAACCATTGAAACCACTGATGTTGTCTATCAGATGCAAAACACCTCAAATGTGTTTCCAAACACTTGTTGACTGCTTTCGTTTGGCCATCATTTTGGGGATCATAGGCCATGATAAGATGTGATTGGGTTCCTTGGATCTTGAATAATTCCTGCAAAAAATTGCTTGTAAAAGTTGGATCACGGTCAGAAACAATAGAATGAGGCATTCCATGGAGTTTGAATATATTATCCATAAAAGTTTGAACCATTGTGGATGTTGTGAACGGGTGTTGAAGAGCATAGAAAAATGAGCATATTTGGAAAGACGATTGACTACCACCATGATGACAGACTTATTTCCTGAATTGGGTAAGACAACAATGAAATCCATAGAAATATCTGTCCAAATAGTACGTGGAAGTGGAAGTGGTTGGAGTGTGCCAGGAGGTTTGAGAGTCTCGCCTTTGTTGCACTGACAATCTCACATTCAGGCACAAAGGTGTGGATGTGATGTTTCATACCATCCCAGAAGAAACAATGTTTGACTCGTTCATAAGTTTTTGTAAAACCTGAATGGTTGGTCATAGGTGAAGCATGAAACTCAAAGAGCACCATGGATTTAAATGATGACCATTTGCTTAAATATAGGTGGCCTTTATAGATAAACTCTTAATTGTGCCAAGAGTACCCGAGAGTAGCATGGGGATCATGTTGCAGTTTTTGGATTAGGCTAGAAATTTTGGGGTCTTGCAACCATTCCCAGAGAATAACCTAAATTTAGTCGACGACAATGAATGAGAGGGAAAAGAGGGACCCTTATTTTTCATATTTTCTAGAAAGAGCATCAACCACCACATTTTCTCTACTCTTTTTGTAAATGATGTCATAATCATATCCAAATAGCTTTGTCATCCATTTTTGTTGCTCTGGGGAGGAAATTCTTTGTTCTAGGAAGTACTTGAGGCTTTGATAATCCATTTTAATTTGGAAGCGTCGACCCAATAGATAAGGGCGTCAAAGATCCACTGCATGCAAAATAAAAAACATTTCCTTTTCATATATTGATTGGCCGAAATGTCACTCCGACAACTATTTGCTGGTAAAAGCCAAAGGTCATCCATCTTGCATAAGGACTGCCCCGATTCATCTCCCTGATGCATCACATTCCAGAACAAAGGTCTTGGTGAAGTCAAGTAGGGCCAGTACAGGAATAGTGCACATAGATTATTTTAAGGCTTAGAAGGATTAGTCAACGTCTAGAGTCCAACTGAAAGAATTCTTTTTAAGGATCTGTTAGAGGGGCTATGATTTTTCCATAATTCTGAACAAACTTGCGATAGCAGTCTATTAAACCTTGGAAACCATGCAAACTTTTAAGATTTTTAGGGTGAGGCCAATTTTACATAGCTTCATTTTTCTTAGCATCCACCCTTACATTTTCCTTGCCAACAATATGACCCAGGTACTCAACTTCAAAGACACCAAAAGCACATTTAGACTATTTGATGGAAATTTTGTGCTTGGAAAGGAGATGGAGAACTTGATCCACATGGATTATATGGGCTTGCCACATTTTACTATAGATGAGAATATCATCAAAGAAGAATAACACAAAGTGATCGAGGAAAGTATGAAGACATGATTCATGAGACTTTGAAAAGTGGAGGGGGCATTACAAAGACCAAAGGGCATGACCAAGAACTCATAGTGGCCCTCATGAGTGCGGAATGCAACATTGGGAATTTTTTCCTCTTTGATACCTATCTGGTGGTAGTTAGAATGGAGGTCAAGTTTGGTAAAGTATTGAGCTCCAATGAATTCATCTAGAGGTCATCTATAATAGGAATGGGGAATTTTCCCCTGATGGTAAGTTTGTTGAGGGCACGAAAATCAGGACACATGCGCCAAGTGCCTTCCTTATTGAGGACCATGACGACAAGGAAAGAATAGGGGCTGGTACCGAAACAGATAACACCCGCTTCTAGAAATTCTTGGAAAAATTTCTCAATTTCATTTTTTTGAACAAAGGGATGACGACAAGGGAGCACTTTTGGAGGAATACTGCCTGAGATTAAAGGAAAGGAATGATCATGGTCACTACGGGAGGGTGGAAGGCCTTGGGGAGTTTGGAAAATAATGTGATGTTGGGAAGGGATAGATTGAAGTTTGGGGTGCACCACAATATTCTCAACTACTTGAATGGAATGGAGTTGGGAAATGGTGCTAGAATGAACTTTTTTGAGTAATTTTTCCATGCAGTGGGAATTGATGATCTCTTGCAAGACTGTTGTAGTTCCTTGGAATTTATACTATTGGCCTTCCTATTGGAATTATTGCATGGTTAAATTCTTAAAATCCATGGTGATGGGGCTGAGAGTGTGCTTCCATTTAGCACCAAGCACAATGTCACAACCACCCATGTTAGGAAAACATGTGAGATTTCAATTTATACTGACCAATTTGTAGGCACACATTTTCAAAACGCCCCCCACATTTCATGGAACCACCATTGGAAACCATGATTTGAAAATTGTTGACAACATGGATATAACAATTGATTTCTTGGGCAAGGTGGCAATGAATGAAATTATGAGTGCTGCCACTATCAAATAAGAAGATGAATTTCTTGTTCTTAATGTAACCAATCAATTTGAGGGTTTGGGGAGTAGAAAAGATAGTGAGTGCATGCAGTGAGATTAGTGGGTCAACTTTAGGAGGATTAAAGGGCGACGTAAGATCATCTTCTTGGGGTAGAATTGCCTCAGGTGAAACTTCAACATATTCATTGGAAACATCCTCCAAAATGGCCATAAAAAGTTTCTGTTATTTACACTTGTGCCCGGGAAAGTAATTTTCATCACAATTATGGAAAAGACCCTTGAGTTGGTATTTATCCATTTTTTCTCGTGTTGATTTTTGGACCTTGAGAGGAGTGGTCGAAGGGGAAAGATTGGGAGGGCGAGGGCAGGGAATAAAAGCGATTTTTTTGTTATGGGAAAAGATGACATGTTGTGCCTCCTTGGCACGTTTAGTTTCTTCCAAAAAAGTATGGGGGTGATCCATGAGGACCTGGGCTTAGATTTCACCCTTGATGCCATTGATAATGCATTCCTGGAAGAAGGAATCAATCATGCCCTCCATTCGAAAAGCCAAGTGCTCAAAGGCAACGATAAAATCTTCCATTGTTCCTAACTGTTTTAACTTGATCAAATGGCCTGAATGGTGGGTGTATGAGTGTTATAACCCTAAATTGCACCACACAAGCTTACCTGGCATCAGGCCATCTCATATCCCTTCTTTGTCAAAGCATTGTTGAACAACTCTTTAAAAAACCTCTTTTATAAAGGCCCACGCGCCCTACTCCATTATTGCACGCGTGTACATGCTGGCTGACCTAAAACAACCCGCGTGGACCGACAAAAGCACGAAAAAAGGAAAGTTGTCGACGGAACACAAAATCTATGGGTGAGTTAACTAAAACTCTCGGCCATGCATGGCCGAGGGTTGATCCAAATACCTAGCTCCTTCTAGCCTATAAAAGAAGGGGTAGGGGTCCCATTTGGAAGGAGGAAAAATATAGCAAATAAACTCTGCCCATTTGCATATTCACACTATCTCAACCCTTTAGCCTTCCTTGTGCTAAAGGAGATACAAAGAAAAGCAGTTGGAGGATAGTTGAAGAAGAGCCCAGGATCAAGTTCGCGGAGCGGTGGCCGGTCTCAACTTTTGTAAGTTGACTCATTCAAAGTAATAAAGAAAGTGCTTTTCCCGTCCCAATTCATGATTTATTCATAGTTTGCTAAGTACATGTTTGAATTTCTAACCCTTTAGTCTATAGGTAATATGCATGTGTAGTTGTTGCTTGTCTTGTATGCAGGTCAGCGTTGGAAAGGAAAACTATGAACAAGTGATCAAGTGTGACAAGGGATCGACATTGAACACCCAGAACGAGGTAGGTTGATCTAGCCATGCATTTACTGAAAAGAAATGGGATTTAAGTTTGGGGATGAAGGTCGAAAGTAGATTTTCTCTAGGTCATATCTGCATACAAAGTCTAACCCTATTTGCTAGTCCGTAAGCAGATTTCCCTCACAATAGAATTGGCGACCATACTAGGGAGTCTCTCAGGTTCCTGGAATTTTATTTAGTTTTTGGGTAGTTTAAAAGACTAGTTTTTCTTGCCTGTTTTTTCTTTTAGTTTCTGTAAGGTATGAGCTAGTAGGGAGTCTAGTTTTCCATACCATCTTTCTCTGTTATTTGCTTGACTGTGTTTTTTCAAGACCCACAAAGGTACACGTGGCCTACATAAGGTCTGTACATGTATACCCGCACCCTACTCTCTTACAGCCCGTGTGTGAATGCTAGCTAAAGAAGTAGCAGTAGCGTGTAGATTCTAGAAAACTTTTAGAGGTAGTCATACTCTTCCCTGTTATAATCAGTTAGTTTCAGGGGTTTTTTGGAAGTTTGTTTGAGTCTTGATTGTTTGCAGTCTTATTTCAGATTGTTTTTGTTTTACGAAATTTTTCCTTTCATCATTTGTTTTTTTTCTGTTCAAAAGAGTGTATAAGCCTTCAGGAGACCCTAATTATCAATATCAGTGGTCTCTTCCTGGTTTGGTCTGTCTGTTTTTAGTTTTTCTCATAGTTTAGAGATACGCGCAGCTTGTACAAGGTCAACCCGCGTGTACACGCCCTCTGTCTCTATACAGCCCGCGTTCACACGCTGGTTGTTGGATTAACAATAGCGTGCTTGTGCAGGGTAAAAAAATTTTAGGGTAAGGAAGTCATCCTTTCCCTTGATGAGAATTATACCTCTCAGGTATTTGAATCTCTGTCTTAGTCGTCAGTAGCTTAGGATTAACCTTACCCTTAGCTTGCTTTTTCTCATTTAAAAAGTTGTCATAATTTTTTTTTAAGGTTTTTAGACAAGTGTGAGAGTCATTTTTTTTTTAGTTGCTAATGTGTGATTTCTTGAAGTGATGCTTTGGGATCTGTTATTAGGCCAGAATTTTTTTTCTTGTTTTTTTACTTGTTGGTATTTTTCCTCTTTGCTTTATCAACATTTAAATAATAAAAAAAAATATCTTTTCATTTTCTTGTTTGGTTGAAGAGTGTGTTTCTGCTTTATTAGCCAGGGAAAAGTCGTTTATTTCATAAGTTTTTGCAGTTCACTTAGATCATAAGTAGCTCGTAGTCGATTGAAATTCCTTTTGAGTTTGTTGTCCAAAATCTTAGAAAAGTTAAAAAAAAAAAAAAATTAATTGAAAAGTTGTTGAAATTTTGCATTAAGATTTATTTTTTTTTGTTTCCAGCTTTTTACTCATTTTTTATTTCATCTTTTACACATCATCAGTTTCACTTCCATACCCCTTGACATAAGACAAAGCCATAAAATTAACGCTAAAATATAAAATTTATTAGACTTTCATGTTTGTAGGGTTAACCAACTAGTTCAGGTTTAGGGCCTTGGATTAGGTTGGAGAGGAAACTCTTCAAGGCCATTCAAATAAAACATTGGAGTCTGAGTTAGGGAGTGTCAAAGTCCAGTATCATGAAAGTTATCAGGGACCCCCCTCTAACACAGGGGATAAACACGAGGTCGCCTGCGGAAAGGTAGCGAAGATAACCGCTCCAAAGTTGGACCAATCGTAGTGGAGAACACATATAGAGGGCTTGTCTTGGGATTCCGTCGTTTGCATTTTCCATGGGGCTTCATGGGTATCTAATCTGTTCGAGGTCCTCATTTGTCTTCTGGACCATTTTCTCTCGATACCCTTGATAGGTTTCGAGCTCGATATCCTGCTCATTGTGGCCTACCCGACTTTTGACTGTACCCGCCTGGTGACTGTTCGTGTGCTGACAACCTAGTTAACCATATTTTTTAGGGACATACACAGGTGACTGCGGGGGTATACCACGGTACCTAGGATAGACATCGAGCCATGCTTTGCAGAGTATACCCGGAGGGTGCTTTCGTTTTCAAGTTGCACTTGCATCAGTAAGTTGCTCTAGTGTTGGTTGTTGTAACTGTTCTTCCAATTAATTTAGTGTTTGCCTGTCTTATCTCTTAGGAAATTTTTTCGTGTGTATTACTTTTGAACGTTTAGACTACCCTAGAGTGTCTTGGATCTTCTCACACAGTGGAAGATCCCGAGATCCACCGGTCACGAAAGCTTCTTGGCCTGTCGCCGGTTAACACTGAAGCCACCCCCGCCACCATTAAGGCGAAAGCTAGACCAACAAGGGTCTTTTGAAGTGACCGGGCCACAAGAAATTGTGCCCGCCCAACAGATAGTGTCGCACACAACAATGGAAACAAATGTTGTTACTTCTTCTAGGAATTCTTCAATTCCCACTATGGTTGTCACCACAGGAGCGTTTCCACCTCCTAACCCACCATCACCGGTCCAAACCACCATGGTATCGACCGCAACTACATCACACAGTGGTCTGATACAATATTCGGCGGCCACACCCCCTTTCACACCAAGTGCGACAGGCCCTCCATTCTCATACGTGATGCCTAGTTCAGGTACAAGTCTTGTACTTTCCTACTCCACTTTTCAGACTTTAGGTCTGGGGGCAGGGAGCTCTAGCGCTCCTTTGCAAGGTCACATGGGGGGCACTCCTGCTCCTTTTAATGCTTTCCCTTACGAAGGAGGTCATATACCTCCTTCGTCCCCTTCACTCAGTGGCTCGCATCAACAATCCATTGGGAAACCTACACACAATAGTTTATTTGGAGCGGGGAGTCAAGGACCACCTTCGCATAGTATGCCAGTAGGTTCGACACCGTTTTCTTTGAACGAAATGTTCAGTAACAATGCCTTCTCGTCAACCGCTTTCCCGACTGGGGCAATCCTAGTTTTGGACAATCTATTCCTATGCAGGGTACTATTCCTGCGCAGGGGGCAAACCTAGGAGCTTCTTCGACATCAGGGCCTTGGAATTCTTGGCAGGGATCCATTCCCTCGTCCAGAATTTCGATCTGGGGTAATTCTTTCCACAATCAATGGAACCCCGGACAAACTACTATGCTTATCCCCACGGGACTGGCATGGGGTAACCCTTCCCAAAGTCCTTCGAATATAATGCATGCCCAACCATCTATGTCCTATTTCAGAAATCAACCGATGATGTCCCCACATACGCAAAATCCATACACTGGCTAGGGCCATGGTTTCTACCAGAATCCGGGCCAGTAGCCGAACTTTTCTTGGTAACCTGGTGCCAGTCAAACTCCAGGCCCCTTTTTCCCAGGTTATCACCAACAATCCAAACTTCCCTTCTTGGCGACTTTGCACTTGCCAGATTTGACAAGGTTGTTGAATGACCCTATCTGTCACGATCCGCGTTGGCCTCCTATGCTGACAAAGTTGCCTTTGGACATCCCAAAGTTTGAGGCCAATCCTAACGAAGATCTAGGAGATCATGTGACTACCTTTCATCTTTGGTGCTCATCTAACTCATTGAAAGATGACTCCATACAGTTGTGATTGTTTCAATGTACTCTCATAGGGAGTGCCGTGAAATGGTACATTGAGCTCGATCGCTCAAGATACTCTTCCTTTGGTGAACTGGCGATGGCTTCCTAAACCATTTCCAGTTACCTGTGAGATACGATGCTGGCAGAGAGCTTCTCGCCAATTTCGAACAGACAACAACAAACCATATCTCTGATCACATCCGAGAATGGAGATGCCGGAAGAGTTTAATCAAGGTGCCAGTCCCACCAACATTCTTGCTTGAGTGGTTCCTTAAGTCTTTGGTCCCCCAGTTATCCAAAGACATCACGACGTCAGGAGTTTTCTCCGAAGAAGATGCCATCATGAGGGCTCAACAATTTGAGCTCATCTATTCTCAATCTGGTTTATTATACAACATCTTGCCAGATGTGCCACGTTAAATATTGGATAAAACTAGACAGAGAGCTGGACCACATGCCGATGGTATTGTTGGTTCAGCACAAACAAATCCCGCTGAGAAATTGACGAAGTAGTTGCAACAGTTATCTATACAACACACAGTGGCCAACCAAACTACTGTTTTGGTTGCTCCCCCTACCAAAACGTCATAGGTACACACAGTGCAATCGACTAACCCAAAAGCCACCCAGCAGCCTGAAGGGAAGAAAAAACAATGAAAGAAGGGTAAGGGGGATAAAAAACCTACCGATAATGTTGGTGGGGACAACAATGAGAAATATAAGGCGAGGTATCCATGCAACTTGTGCGCGGAAGACCACCCGACCCATTTATGTCCTCGGCTTGCAGAGACCCAAAAGTTTTTGATGCAACAACAATCTTCTGTGTTGACTAATCCATTTCAGCATGGGTAAAATCTAACCCAAGCCTCTGCAAGCATAGAAGGGGGTAGCCAAGAACCCCCTCTGCCTATGAACAACCCCGCATCCGCGAACGTATACATGGTGAGGGGTGATGCTTTTATATCGACTAGAGAACATGACTATAGTAAACCAAGAACTTATGAGAAAGGTAAAGAAGTTGAACTCCCATCTCTTCCTCTACAGATTGAGAAGACGTTGGGCGAAACAATGACATGCATTCCTAAAGGCACATTTAAAAAAGCTTCTCATAACCCAAACGCAAGGGCTTCCCAGAACTACTCTGCGGTGGAAGATTTATCACAAACCCCTTGTGTGATGTCCGCTTTGGAGGTCCTCCAAAGCTGCCCTTCTCAGAGGAAAGCCTTGTTAACCACTTTAGGCTCTACTGAGACTTGTAATACGGGTACAATCATGTTGGATACTACCGACTTAAAACCTCATCTGCCTTATCACGTAGCGTTTCAAATAGTAGTGGCTTATCCCATGAAAACGTTTACTCAGAATATCTTTCGTACGGTGGTTGATGAGGGCACCTCGACATGTGTTATGTCGTTGGCATGTTGGAAGGTCGTTGGCCAACCCGTTTTGTCTCCGTCACCTACTCTCCTCACCACTTTCGACGGTCATTCGTTCCGACCACATGGCATTGTTCTTTCTTTTCCCATGTATTTAGGAGGGAAGACCGTGTGTGTTGAAGTAGATGTAGTTGATGCTCCTCTCGACTATAACCTCTTGTTAGGAAGGAGTTGGACTTATGCCATGCAAGCTGTGGTTGCTACAGTTTTTCGGGTCTTGTTGTTTCCACACAAGGGCCGGATAGTGACCATCGATCAATTGTCTTTCTCTAGAACTGACCCTGCATTAGGGGCATCCACGGTCCCGATGATCGATAATCCTCAACCAGGTGTCATCAATGTAGGAGTTGTTTTGTGCCCATATTTGATGGGTACCTTCGATTACCTGCCCCCTCAAGGCGATATCAAGTTTATATCCAATCACCATAAGGTTGAGATTTTTCAAGTTTCGGCGTTCTGCACGACTTACTTCGATGATCCGTGGATACTTCCTTCCCCATCAGCCACGATGGATGAGGCAGGGCACCCAGGTATGTCCATGCCCTTGTCCACCGCTAAAGTAGCGTACTCTTTAGTCTAGCAAGATTCATCTAACACTGATCCAACTCCTACACAAGAGTTAGATCCACTTCTAGAGCTTATTTGGGCTCAAGGTTCTCTCGCTAACACTGATTTGTTAGACTTAGTCTTGCCTTCAGACGAAGCAGTAATTGAAGTAATGAATAGTCTGGACAAACCTTGGGAAGATCTTCATCATCGATCATGTTTTATCCCAGAGTTAAGATGAATCAAAGCATGATAATTCACCGTGACCATGACGGGAGATCAGTTGTGTCCTATTAATCTATTAGCTACACACGAAATTTATGCTAAGGGAAATATGGCAACTATCGCTGAAACTATACCAATCAATATCTCCCGAAACCCTAACGTCGTGGAGAATTTTTTCGTTGGAGCTGACTGCTCCCTCGAAGAGATTCAAATCTACACAGATCTTTTCAAAGAATTCCACGACGTTTTTGCCTGGTCTTATGAGGAAATGCCAGGTATCGATCCAAAAATAGTTGAACATGAGATCACAACGTATCCTGAGGCCAAGCCTATTCGGCAGAAAATTCGTCCAATTAATCCTAAGAAAGCAGCAGCCATCAAGGTTGAGGTTGAGAAATTGCTAAAGGTATGTTTTATCTATCCTATCCATTTGACCCAATGGATGTCAAATCATGTGTCAGTCAATAAAAAACAAGGCACAATCCATGTATGTACCGACTTCCGTGATTTGAACAAGGCATGTCCCAAAGATAATTTTCCAACACCATTCATCGACTAGATCATTGATGAATGTGCTGGTTGCGAGGCCTTTTCTTTCATGGATGATTTTTGGGGATATAATCAAATCCAAATCAAGCCCGAAGACCAACATAAAACAACATTCATTTGTCCTTGGGGTACATTCGCATATCGTAAAATGCCTTTTGGTCTTAAAAATGTTGGAGCCACCTTTCAGTGAGCCATGTCTTTTGCTTTTCATGACCTCAAGCATATAGTCGAGGCTTACTTAGATGATTTAGCATCTCGATCTCACAAGAGAATGGATCATCCCACACACCTCCGACTTATCTTCGAATGTTGTCGCTACTTTCAGATTCGCCTGAATCCAAACAAGTGCAGCTTCTGCGTAACGTCAGGACGATTGTTAGGTTTCATAGTGTCAACAACAGGGATCATGGTCGATCCTCTCAAGGTTGAGGCAATAATTCAGTTGCCTCCCCCACGCACAATCCTTCAACTTCAGAGTCTACAAGGCAAGGCAAACTTTTTACAACGCTTCATCGCCAACTATGCTGAGATCACCAAGGGATTTATGCATTTACTAAAGAAAGACGTCCCCTTTTACTGGGACGATGCTACTCAACGCTCTTTCGACGAATTAAAACATGCCCTCACAACTGCCCCTCTGCTACAACCACCTAACTATAACAAAGATTTCTTATTATATCTGGCTTCCGCATAGTCAACCATTGGCATGGTTTTAGTTCAGGAAGATGACTTGTTCTCAGAATATGTGATCTATTACCTGAGCCGAGGCCTCATAGGACCGGAACTCAATTATTCTCATATCGAAAAACTTGTGTTGGCAACAGTTCATGCTGTTCAACGGTTCCATCATTACATTCTGTTTCGCAAGGCCACCGTCATTGCTGTCATGAATCCATTCCAGTATATGTTGACACGATGGGTAATAGGCAGAAAAATTAGTATATGGATATTCATCCTCCAGGAATTTGACTTAGACTTCATTTCAGCAAAGTCCAAAAAGTCACTGGTCTTCGTTGAGCTTATTTCAGAACTTCCAGTTGAGTCAAGTAACATTGTGCCTAAAGAATCGCCTATCCGAGGAGATATGTTTTGATCACATCTTCGGATCCCTGGTACGGAGATAAAATTATCTATCTCTAGAATTTGAAGTTCCCCACTTCTACTTCTTGTGATGAGCGTCGAGGTATACGCCATCAGGCTAAGAATTATCTCATACTCGATGATACGTTGTATTGGAGAGGTGTAGACTGCATCCTATGCCGATATCTCACTCATGAGGAGGTAGTTATTGTGATTAACGATTGCCATACCGGAGCTTGTGGTGATCATTTGTCTGGGTTGGAAACAACCCAAAAGATTCTATGAGCAGGTTACTTCTGTCCGACACTTATCAAATATTGTATCGAATCGGTCAAAAGGTGCCATATGTGCCAAATATTCTCTCAGAAGATGAGGGCACATCCCACTCCCATGTTTCCTATCATCACCGCTGGTCCCTTCACCAAGTGGGGGATTGATTACACCACATGAAACCCCCCTTCAGCAAGGGGGCATCGCTATATCATCATAGCTCTCAACTACTTCACAAAGTGGGTTGAAGCTATGCCAACATTTAAAGATGATGGAGAGACTACAACTCTCCTTTTATTCAACCAGATCATAGAAAGGTTCGGCATCCCGAGGGAGATTGTCACTGACCATGGCAGTCACTTGCAGAACTAGATGATGACCGAATTAACATCAAAGCTTGGGTTACAACAAGAATATTCATCACCCTACTACCCCCAATCTAATGGGTAGGTGGAAGCTGTAAACAAAACTCTTAAGACCATTCTACAATGAATTATCAACTCAGCCAAGTCAAATTGGCATTTGAT